>JXSR01S001749.1:80181-104931 GCA_000969725.1 Ophiothrix spiculata
CAAAATGGCGCAAATTTTGGAAATTTCAAACAAAAATCAACAAATTTGCGCCAAATTAGAGTAAATTTTCGGAGAAAATTTCGATTTTTGCATAATTTTAGACTCAAAATTTGGGGGATTTGGTATATGGATGGGTCCCTTTTCCTTGAAAATTGGTACATGCATGGGTGGTACTTCAAATTTCCCAGCGGCACACCCCTACCAAAACCAAACTTGAGTACCCCCCCCCGGGATTTCAGGTCACAGAATCCATTTGTGAATGTTCCAGCAGTGTCAAACCTTCCGAAATGCATGATTGCCTCAATTTGGCTATCTACCGCATCCGTAGGCACCGCATCCGTAGGCACTACTACCCTTGTACTGCCAAGTTCTAACCTTTGTCTCTCTTAAATTATGTTACCCATGAAGACCAAATTAATGTCACAAATAGCAGAAAGTGTAAGCTTTCAAATGAGACATTAAACAAGTCCATAGGCCAAGGAATAGTGAATTTACATCAAATAAAGTTTGAGAACCCATGAAAAAAGTAACAACACCACCTTTTTAGCATACCCACTTAATGACATGCCACCCTTTATGTTTTGGTCATTTTCTCTGATTGTAGGTAACAATTGCTTAGTTTTCTAGCTTTAGAGGGATACACATGGCTGATTTTACATGTCAACAACTGCCCACTCATATTCTATATACACATACCCAGTAGCTTAATTTATCAAAAACAATTTTCTGACTACCTACTTTCACTATTTTGTAGTTTCAATTTACTTCATTTAGTACTTGAAAATCAAGGATAATTGAAACTGATGTAATTTGTATAAATAATTTCAAAATTCAAAATACTCGGGACCTCATGAAAAGATTTAAGGTCTGTCTATTTATTTTGAAAGGTAATAAGGTTTTCATATATTTTCATACCAAGCTTAAAACTTCACCTAGATTAGGCCAAAAAAAAATAGTTATGTTGCCCTCAGCGACCGACCCTATTCAAAAATTAAAAGATATATATATGGGTCGGGAAAGCACCCAATTTTGCTCAAATTGGGTGGTATTTGAAAATAGTGGAAAATGCACCCAAATTTCATAATTTGGGTGCTTTAAAAAAAAAAATTAAAAAAAAATATTTTCCGATCGACCGACTCATTTTTTCAGAAATCCAACTTGAGGGCAACACAACAATTAATTTTTTTTGGCCTTATAGTGATCATTTTTTCTTAGTTTTATATAATTCATGACATATCAACAAACTTGTGTTAATTAGTGTTGCGACAGGGTTTTCAGTAGGGGGTCAATCTGGGGAAAATGAAACAACGGGGACAAGAAAAAAATCGTAATGCAAAATAATGTATGCCCATCCATTATGAGATGATAGTAATATGCAAAACAATGAATCTTATCTTTAATTCTTTAAATTCAAAATACAATCATAAAATAATTCTCTCTTATGGAAGGAATCTGTATGACCAAATTGAGTACTGTTTAGTCGTATTTTTCTTGCTACATTTATTTTTATTTATTATCTATTCATTCTAAATTCGTCTAGCTCGAAAATAAATGTACTGCGAAGAGTGACATGTTTAATACCACAAACATTAAAAAATTCACGAGTGCAAAAATGAAAACCTGCAGAATGATTCAAAATTAGCCTTGCATGAAAATTACTATGTGCGAAAATATTCACATTTACCGTATCAGCTTTACAGAATCCATATCCAAAGCAAATGTCATAATATGCTGTATTTTCAAATTTAATTCATTGTTTGTTTTTATTTTTTCCTTTGCAGTGAGAATTATGTGGTGAAATGGAGCAGTAAGGGTACTCCCATGGATCTTGATATGTTGTACAATCTTAAAGCTTTATTTACTGTAAGTTTGGTCAATAGTCGTATGGAACTTATATTTACACAGTTAGATTTTTATGATTCTAAAGCCATTACATACCAGCAAGACGTAGCTAGGGTCTAGTTGATTTTAGACGCTACGAAGGCCCTAACCAGACGCTAGCGAGTTAAAGTATTCTCAACTGTAGTGTGTCTTAGCTAGACGTTAGCTGCATCTTGCTAGTATGTCATGGCCACTAAACGGCTGTCAGGCTTGGAAGGATAATAATGCTGACGAAAAGGAATCACTTTTTGTGTAACACCTTACTTATATTTTTCTTCACTAGCTTATATAGTGCAAGAAATAGCAACCCTGCTTCTAAAAAGTCAAATAGTAACCCTGCTTCTATGAAGTCAAGAAATAGCAACCCTGCTTCTATGAAGTAACTCCTCTATACTTTGATCAACACCAAATAGGCGGACTGCTTCACATCGTGAATTGATACAGATAAGTGTGTGCGTAGTTGAACACAGCACAACTGCAGGAGACACAGCGAACATTGTACGTGTGACTCGCGCATCAGTATCTACGACGCGCGTGTAAGTGGGATTACATTAACTTGCGGATGAAGAAAAGCCTAATTATTCCGCCTATTTAGTGTTGATCAAAGTATAGATATGTTGCTACCAAGTATTGCCTCTGCTACTCTATCAGAATGTAATTATGGCACTCAAAAGTATCAGTAAAGTATTAAAAGTCAAAATGAAGTTGCTCTGATTGAGATCAAAATAGGCCTGTTGCAGAGGGCTGAGCAAAAAATCTTAATTCCAAAATTTGAACCAAATCAGACAAATAGTTGTTGAGATATTGGTACTTTAATGTTTCTTTGTATCATAATGCTTTTGTCAATATATTGATAAAGTTAATGATGAAAACTGGCAAAATATGCTCATTAATATTGACTTTTGCCAAAATTTTCCAGTATTTTATGAATAAGCCTTCATATTACTTTTACCTTTAGGAATTTTAACCTGAAACTTTGTCAATTTGTTTCTATATGACCTGAAACTTTAAGGTATGATTTACCTGCCCATCTAATTTGCATATTAATTAGCTTTTTGTATAATGTTTATTTAATTATACAAATATGCAAATTAAATGGGCGGGTAAATTATATGTTAATGTTTTAGGCCATAGAAACACATTGACCAAGTGTTATGCCAACATTTTGTAAATTAAAAATAGTATGAAGGTTTATTCATAAGATATTGGTAAAATATTGGCAAATATGAATATTAATGAGCACATATTGCCATTGTTGGTTGCTCATTAACTTTATCAATATATTGGCAAAAATGATAGAAAACAAAACAAAGAAACTAAAATCATGCATATCTTGACAACCATTTTGTCTAATTTTATTCAAACAAAAATCGTTTTGCTGAGTATGTTAAGCTTTGTTCAATATCCATGCTTATACAAGCCAGGCTCAGCATGCTTGATAAATGTTAATTTCGAATTTACTACATTTAATTGGAGTTAGGATATTTAAAATTATCTGCGTTTCACTGTCTTATTTAGTATACAATATATGAACTCAAAGTTGGTTCCCTTAAAGCTGAGCCTTGCATGAAAAAAAAATCAATATTCTGAAAATGACATTTGGTTTAATTTACAATGAAATTTTGACAAGTGAACAAATATTAAAGAATAAAAAAGTCAGGTGTCCCCAACCTGTTTCAGGCTGTAATTGTCAAGATTCAGGTACGGTAGTTTCCTAGGTTCTGTATAAATGACTTTATTATGTTGCAGATTATCAAATCACTTATAGTTGTTGGATTTAATTCGTGAACGCGTGTTTATAGCAAGTACGCAGTGGTCCCTGAAGCGAGCGTATATTTTCAAGGTTGTTTAATTCGCGTGTACGCACAAGGCTCTGAGTACGCGTTCACGAATGAAATCCAACAACTATAGACAGATTGTCCCATTTATTGCATGACATTAAGGCCAAATAAATTGAATTTTGTGTTGCACCAAAGTAAGTGAAAATGAAAAAGAAAAAACAAATCAAGTCAATGAATAGCATTTCCATGAAAACCAAGTATCACTGAAACCTACTACTTGGTAATATGTGATGGCTCACCCCGAAACGGGGGCTTCGCAGATCTTATCATTTTTTATTTTATCATTTTATCTGTTGCAACAGTTTCTAAGCTTTAAAATGACATCTTATTTGTTGAAGTCGGGTGATCAAATTTTACAACAGAAAATCTTCCGGAAATTCTTATTATTTTCTTTATTTTCTGCTGCCTATTTTCACCAGCATCTTGAAAAGTGTTCTGTCGCAAAGTCCCCCTTTTCGGGATGAGTCATCACAAATATTATTAACCTTAACTTCCCAAGGCGCAAAAAGTCCAAATACATCATACAAAAATTTCAAGTTTCCCCTGGGATTCGAACCCCCAACCTCTTGCATCGCAATCTAATGTCCACCACCAAGTATGGCCTGACTCGGCCCATGTACCAGGTGTCCCAAAAAATGGTTACATGTAGAAAAATGACCTTGTGCTAAGACTACAGTAGATAGAGAAACGAAACTTGACACATATTATTCTACATCCCTCTTGTAGATACCCGTAAAATTTTGATATCACAGCATTATTAGTTTTTGAGTTATCAACAAAGATAGAAACCTATGTCAGAAACGCATTTGTTCAAAATTCAACAAAATAATAAGCATACACGTTTTGTGGTATTTTAATGTGCATTTTTTTCTAAGTGATCATGATCAGACTTTATATTAAACCAAATTTGATACAATTTTAATTGAATAATAATTGAACTCTCTTTTATTATATCTATTATGCAAATTACGGATACCTGCATTCCATGCATTCCAGAATGTGTTGTTTATATTGAACCTGTCAATCCAGTTTTGGCGCGAAAGTTGATGAATACGCATAAACATGATAAAGCACAATCAAATTTTTATGGGTAACATTAATTCTTTAACTGTTTAGTTTAAACTGCAAACTTGTGTAAATTCTGAAAAAAATAATCTTAAACTTACAGGACATGTTTAAATTATAATTTTCCTTATACATGTAGTAGCAAAAATCTGATCGATATTTAGAAATAACAGAAATAGCAAGATTTTGAATCGGTTACCATTTTTGCCCATAATCAGATTTCGACATAATTTCCAGACCTGTAGTAATTTATGACGTCATAATTACGCAACAACTAGTCAAATTTTCATGATTTTGGTACCAATGGGAAGAAGAAACTCTACCCTATACTATGGTATGCAACAACCGAACTTTGGACATGTTAATTTCAAGTTTACATGGGGTTGAACTAGAGTTAAAATTACATCAAACGAACATGCTTCCGATTTTGTTGAATTTTAAACAAATGCGTTTCTGACATAGGTATCAATTTTTGTTAATAACTCAAAAACCAATAACGCTGTGATATCACCATTTTACGGATATTTAGCAGAGGGTTGTAAAACAATGTGTGCAAAGTTTGGTTTCTTTAACTGCTATAGTTTTAGCACACGGTCATTTTTCTACATGTAACCATTTTTTGGGACACCTGGTATATCCAACGGCTATGACATATTCCACTTGAGCGTACTTTGTGAGTTTTACTTGTTGGATTTTGTTGGATAGAGGTGGGTTAGGGTTATATTTTTTATGACTAAACATGACAAATTAAAAAAAGAAGTAATTAAAAAAGAAAAACTAAACATTCAACATTTTTCAGGTCGGTCACTGAGGGCATCGCAACAATTTTGTTAAGGCCTTTTTATAACCTGTCAAAAAGTCAATAAGCATCTTGAATAGTGGCAGTGACTCCAATAATTAATAACACTGGCTTATACCACTGTGATCAATTAAACTTGACAGGTTCCAGGCTAGTGCACAATCGTCACACCAATAACAATCAATGAGGCATGGTGGTTTCACAGTTGGTGAATTTTTTTGATTCAGTTAATTGTCAAAGCTGTCAGATCTTTACATTAAACCTCTATTTTTTGTTGCCTTTTAATCTTTTCAAACATTGTATAGAATGACTTCTATACTAAATTTAGACCAATTATCATAGTACAATTCTGAATTTTGTTTGTTTTTGTTTGCAAAAAGTAAAAACAGTGAAATGAAGGAATATTTTAATTTGACCAAACTGGTATTTTCTTTATTTCTCATTTTCTCTCTTTTTTTTTAATTAAACATTGCTAAACATTTAACAAAAGAAAAATTTGCCCACATTTGTATACTATTGGAAATATCAACTTAATTAAATCTATTTCATTAATTTAATACCAGTAGTTAGCAAGAAGCTTGCAACAATTTTTCTGAGACAGGTTTCACTTTCAGCTCAAACCATTTACTTCTGTGGGAATTGATTGGTAGCTTTTGCATTTGTGCTTTGTTTAGGGAAAATATTAAACTGGAATTGATCAAAAGTGTGTCAAACAGAAAATGACATACAATAACATTAAAGGTGTAGTCTCCTGTTTCAACATGTGCATCATTTACTTTTAGGCCATGCGTTTTGAGTTGGGGAATTTTTCGGTGCATAACTTTGGAAAAAACTTTACATTGCGAACATGTCTATTTTGCTTTGAAATTCAATATTTCAAAAAGTATACTACCTACCATAAGAAAAGTATATATTTTCTGAAAGGAAATTTCACAAGGATTCCAAAAAATAGGGTGTTTTTAAAGTAGGCTGAGGGGTAAGAGGGGTAGTGCAAGTCAAACACCAATTTGTTTTGAAGAAATGTCTATCTTTAGGTGAGCATATCTTTTTATTACCATACCATATGTCCAAAAAGACATCATATTTGAGTTGTTTAGCTCAAAAGTTTTCAGAAAATGTATACTTTTATTTTGATACCTGCTGTACTTTTTCAGTGTGCGAGGTTCTTTTCGGACACGTTTATAATACATTATTTGTTTTAATTTTCAAGCCAGTTCTTTATCATATTGTGTACTATTTATTAGTAATAATTGTTCTAATAGTGTTAAAATGAAAAGGAAATATACATATTCACATATTATCACATGTATTTCAAGTTCTGGAGCAACGATGATAAAATTTAATAGACTATATCACAATCATCCACTGGTTTCAAGAGGCAGGAATGTTGACGTTTAAGTTGCATAAATATGCTGCAAACTCCTCTATTGTAATAAATGTTTTATCTTTTAAAGATGTACAATGTGTGAAATATCAAAGGAATAGCCAATTTAAATTGTATAAATAGAAGGTACCACTTTATTTTTTACATATCGGTACCTCCATATCGGTACCTCGGCTCCCCAAGCTCATTTTCGATAGAAATTTGCTTAATTTAAGAATGCATCATGCTATCATTCAAATTTTGGTATCATTTTAAAGAGCTTATCAAAAGCTTCAATTTGATGGGTATTTTACCTAGTTAGGTAGGTGCCTTCAATTAAAAAAATGACAAAAACGTGCAAAATCTCGCACAAATGCACCGGCTCCCCCATTTCAGGTCCCCAGCTCAAAACAAATGGCCTTTAACTAATTGACCTTGCCTTTGAAATGCATTTTGTGAGGTTTAACCTTAAAAGTTGTTTCTTGTTCACTCTTCAGAGGCAATAGAAACTATGCAACTCTAGAGATGACGCTGTTATGCAAATACATAAGAAATAAAAAGAGTAGGCCTATATTAGTTAAGTTTGGGAATGAGAATGAGTTATGATCCTACACCTTTAATAGTAAAAGGTTCACACTTATGCTAAAACCTCAATGATAACAGATACACATTTTATCAACTATACAACTCACTGCCACAGTAGTTTGAAAGATAACACACCCTGTACCCCAAAACAAACATATCGCCATGTGATTATATAATGTGTAATTGGATAACTACTATTTATGATTCAGATATTGTTGATCAGATAAGATGGATGTACATTACACTGTGTGTAAACTATTGAAGGTGCAATTTTTGCTAAGGTAGAAAATTCACATTGTCAGAGTATTCAAAAAGGTTCAGACAATATTCTTTTAAATTAGTAGTATTTGATATAATTATATAGCTCTTCCTGAAAAATAAATATTATTTAATCAATATGACAACATGTTTGCAAAAAGCCTTAAATTTTAGGATTGTTGTGTAAATCTTTAAAATCAATATATCCTTAAATTTTAGGATTGTTGTGTAAATCTTTAAAATCAAAATATTTTTATACTGACTGACAACATATTTAAACAACCCTTGATACCTTACATATTTATCAAATTATAAAATATAATAGAACATGCAAATCTTAATGCATAATGTGCTTTTCAACAAACTTTGACAATCACAGGACATCAAAAAGTGTGTAACTTATTTCTAATTATAACACTCCATAATGGTACGATAATCATGCATGCCTGAAAAGCTTGGTGTACCTTTGTATGTAACACAAATACTTTGTAAAGCTAGGCCAAAACCTCATACTGGTTATTTATTTATTTTGATACAAATAACTTTTTTTATGCGTAATTTCCTTGTTGATTTAAGTAATTGTTTGAAAAGTAAAATGACCAATTCTATTTGTCAATATTGTGTGTTGTATGTTCTCATAGTGGTTTGAGGTTTCATTTTTCAATGAAAATAAGAGATAGGAATTTACAAAGAATCAGGAAGTGAACAAATCATGCAATCACAAAAGTAAATTACAATTTCCACATCACAAAAGTTAATTACAATTCCACAAAGATCTAATTGCAAATAAAATAACCCTTTTTTACCAACAATTTGACATTTTTGCTTGATTTCCTTCTCCCAGTTTATTGCTGCACACAATAGCAGGGTTTATTTGATTGAAATTAATGTTATTTTGTAATTTTCAATGTTTTTCCTGAGTATATTAACTTTTAAATGTTTCTCTCTGTCAATAAGTTGACTTGTTTCTCTTCATCAAGAATGTAACATTTGACCATTCTCTTTTTGTACAGGACCTTGGTGCTAAAGACTTACAGCGGGAAAAAGTCTTCTTGGTTTGCCAAATTATTAGATTAGGTAAGATATTTCAGAAAAAAAAATAACGGCAAACCTTGAGGCCTAGTAACAAAAATAAGCCAGTTGATCGTCTGGACTTTTCCGAAAAGTTGACGAGGGAGGCCCTTATTATTTGTTATTTTGTTATTTTTTCCAGATGGTTGTCATGTCCAAGATGGCCACCGTAACATATTTGAAGATGATTTTATGGGTTTTTTAGGTTATTAAAGTACAATGAGGACCCTGTCCACTTGTTAATACCAATTAAAAAGTGTTTTGTTGACTTTTTTGTTTTGTTTTGGGGATTTAAAAAAAAAAAAAAAATAACAAAAAAAATCAGTGCCGTGTCAAAATCGGTGAGGGAGGGGACGATCAACTGGTTATTTTTGTTACTAGGCCTAAAACTCTTTGTTAATGCAGTCTTTAACTTGATATCTGAACTTACTGTCCTAAAACTACCCCCTGCTCTTGATAGGTGGATATTGTGAGTATTTTCTTTATTTGCAAGCAAAGATAATACCGCTCACATACGTGCCAATTTATCTGCGAGGGAAGATAATCCCGCCCGTGGGTACCCCATGGATACCCCTTGGGAACCTAGTACATCTGCTGCAGTGTTGTATTCAGTTCCGGATATCAATTCATCAATTAAAGGTATTTTCAGACTAGCTGCCGTTGCGGCACATGACGTTGTGGCAGATGATCAAACATTTGCAATTTTGAGTTGTCGTACTGTAGCACGGCACATTTGCATATTGCCCCAATGGTCTGTCGCAAGAAAAGTTGAATTTATTCCCACTCAAAATATTGTGGCGTTGCGACCATCACGACAGTGTAATTGATATATCGGCTTGTCGTACGGCAAGAAAATCTTTTGAGATGCGACAAGGTCGAGTTTACGCACTTTAAATTTTTGACGTCACGCTGGTCGAACAACCACACGGCAGGCAAGTCTGAAACCAGCTTTACATGTTTGAATCTACTCTTATTTCCAAACCCTGTCTCGTAGTGTTGGTAGCATTGGTGTAACACCTTTATTTCAGTGTTACAACCTTCTCAAAGCTGGGAGGTATTACCATTAAAAGGAGATACCTAAATTAGTTAAAAGGCAATATCCATAGGAATTTCATATCAGATTTTAGCACTGTTTTGTGCCAATAAGGTCTGTTGAATTGATATAATCCACAATAACTGACCTCTTTTAATTTTTGTTCCAGGGAGAATGGAATTAAAAGAAGGCGTAGCAGAGAAGGAACTAAAGAAATTCACTACAGGTCTAAAGAGACCGTTTGGTGTTGCAGCCATGGAGATCACCGATATATTATCAGGCAAACTAGAAACTGATGAAGATAAACAGTACTTTTTACCATTTCAACAGTAAGTTTAATATTGAAAAAATGCAGGTGATGTATGGTACACTGTGCCTCCCTGATTTTGTAATTCTATGCGGCCTCAAAATCTTCTCTGAGTGTGAATGAGGTACTTCCCTGGCTTTGCACCAATGAGTCCTGGGTTCAATTCCCAGTCTCATTGTAATGAAATACAGGGTCCATGTGACTGAGTGCCCTACTAATACTATTCAATTGTTACTTGTACATGTTTGATTAATAAACCATTGATTGCGACTTATTCCGTGTAGTTCAATTAGACCCGAACTTCTGGTTATGGGAGACATTCAGTCTCATTACATCGGCACAGTATGTGCATTTGGTTTTTAGTCCATGCATTCATCCATCCTTACTTCCACAGGTTCTTCTCTGTGTACTCCTGTCATCCTCCTGCATTTAAAACTGGGTAAACAAAGATCTTGGACCCCAATGGAAATAAGCTTTGTCAGAAGCTTGGGCTATCCTTGGCTACCAGCCTAAATAATTGTTACTTTATTTAATGATTTGATACACAGATCAGGTGCTGGTCGACCACATATATTTTTGAAATATTTTGAAATTACATTGTAAAATGAATTTGCTACTGCCACGACAGAAATCCTAATCCTAAATGAGTTGCCTTTTATTTTCATGTGTGTTGTTAGGTGCTCTACAGATGAGTCCTTAGAAGCTTTAATCAAAAGGTTTGTAGCTGTCAAAGAAATCTCCAAGGAAATCAACCACAAAGGCCAAGGCATCTGGGCAGCCCTCAAACTAGTCGCTGGTGAAGTTAAACAGGTACAGTTTGATTTGTTATGTTCTCTCTTTTCATTCAAGTTAATGATAATAGATTTAATTAATGTGATCTTTATTTAACATTGTAAAATGGGGCTTGCACACAATTGAAAAGTTATTTTCACATTTTTATATTTAAAGCAGAATGGCCTGCATACCAGTTTGTAAATTCATACAGTTGGATTAATTAAAAGAAATACCTTTATCTCCAATAGGTGCCCTTCATAAATACCTCCCTAAATAAATTCAAACAAAATGTTAACATTCTCTTTCAAAGCATTTTCTTATGTTGTTATGCTATACCCGTATACATCAGCAAAATGCTGCCATAAGTCAATAACTGAGGTGATAATACTGGAAATGAGTATCTTATTACTTTTTACTAAGTTTTCATTAAACTTTGAAGAGGCTGACTCTAAATTTTACTATGAGATTTTTTAACTAGACAAAATTGTAATTCAGTGGTCATTTTTAATTACAAATTTATTGTACATAGCTCTGATTGATTATGAATATTTTGTTATGTTATTTAGTAGCTGATATGCGGTTTGTGTTATTTTATTTTTAGATACGCAAAGAATACCCACATTTAGTTGACCAAAAGACTGCAATTGCAAGGAAAATGGGTTTCCCTGAAGTTATTATGCCAGGTAAATTATATAAATTCTGTTTAAATAGGAGAATTGTAATAAATTATCTAAAGAGGCCAGAATTATTTTCTGATTGTCATTACATGGAGTTGATGAATGACGACTAGAACAATCCTACCTTAAGACAAAAGGCATACAGGTAAATGTTATTGTTCATCTTGAACCAGCCGTAAATGCAGCCTCTTTATCGTTTCTACTTTTTAAAACATTTGCTAGGACCATGTTATAAGAATTAAAATGACACCTTACTGAACTTCACTCAACTTCCAGAAGTCAAGTTACTTTCCATCAAAAATCATGGGGTAAAAGATGAAACTGAGATAATGTGTTCAAAGATCAGCGAGCCATATGTTAAATAGAAATTTGTCAATTATTTTTTGAAATGAACAGGAAAAAATAAAAGGAAAGTTATTCAATCTGTAAGTGGACAATGGCAAGCAGAATTATCATGGAATTATATTAAAAAAAGGCACAAATGCATGGTTTAAGACAATATTGCCAAAGAAAACTAAGGCTAAGCCATAATGAGCAAATGTGTTCTTCAAGACAGGGGCATATAAAAAAACAGAAAAACATACTTGTGCCCCTGCTGAAACAAAGCCTGTACAAGTTGTAATCAAAACCAAGTTACCTTTTTCAATTTTAGACGTGCACTAACATGATATCAGTGATTAAATGAGTAGGTTTTATCCTCCCTCTTCAGGCGATGTACGCAACGATGTGTATGTGACCCTAATACAAGGTGAATTTGACAGGGGCAGTAGACCCAAGCCAAAGAATGTAGAAGTTGGGATATCGGTTTGTGACCAAGATTGCAATATACTTAAGGTAAGCCGTAGACATTATGGCCCGTATTCCAGAAAGATATTTAGCTAAACCATTGTTTAACTGAGCATCAACTGTCTATGAATAATACGCATCATTGCAGCATTCAAGCAGAACAGTTCAATGAGTCGTGCTGTTGACGAGAAATAAAACCTTGATTTATCTAAACACCTAAACACCTGAGATACTCGTACAATAAAATAATGCAGTTAGAATACAGTTAATGATAATTTGGCAACCTATGTACTTTGTTTACATCAGTCGCCAAAAATACCTTCCAGGCACACCTTCTAACCTGCCTCCTGGCACTCCATGAGTGGGTCATTCCTCTTTTTATGCCTCCGCCAGAGGCATTATGTTTTCTGGTTGTCCGTCCGTCCGTCCGTCCTTCCGTCCGGGCTCGTTTCTCAGAACTGGTGTGGCGTATAGCGATGCAAGTCGATGGAGTGGTGGTCAGGCTGGCTAGTAACTTTCTCTGAAAGTTTTGGCGCAAAATATGCAAATTTAGTCGGTTTTTAAGCAGAAAATATGTGATTTTTTTGTGATTTTAGGGACTTAGAAATTTTCCGAAAGGAGCATTTGCTAAAACTCCACCCCTTCAAAATTTTAACCCCACCTTATTTTGATTGGCGCATCACATACGCGAAAATCGGCCCGATCGGCCAATTAATTAACGAATACAATGCGTTTTAAGATGGCGCTCTTGCATGTAATCCTATATAATTTCATAGATACAATGGGCAATATCTCCTCAACGGAGCAGAATTTTATTTTATGCGTATCTCTGAAACCGCATTCCCTACGTTAATGATATTTGGTGCCTGGGTAGACCTACAGCCAAACTCAATCCACCGACAATTTCAGCGCAAAATATGCTAATTAACTACCTAATTTGCATAATTTATGCATAAAATGGTTTAAATGGCATATTTTACAAACCGTCCACCTTACATTCATGAAATTTGGTGGGTAGGTGGGGATTGAGCTGCGCTTGTGCCAGCTGCAATTTGATTGCAAAATATGCTAATTAAGTACCTAATTTGCATAATTTATGCATAAAATGTAGCATAATTTATGCGTAAAATGCTTTAAATGGGATATTTTACAAACCGTGCACCCTACATTCATGCAATTTAATGGGTAGGTGCGGATAGAGCTGCGCTTGTGCCAGCTGCAATTTGAGCGCAAAATGTGCTAATTAAGTATCTAATTTGCATAATTTATGCATAAAATGTTGCTTATTTTTCAACTTTGTCCGATTTCAAAGGTTAAGGTGTCAAATTGTTCGTCATGGACCAGCGATCAAAAGTGTCAATGGTGATCCCATCGTCCGACCTTTCCCTGGAGGTCAAAGGTCAAAAGAAAGGTCAAATTTTCAACTTTGTCCGATTTCAAAGGTTTGGGTCAAAGGTCAAAAGAAAGGTAAAATTCTCAACTTAGACCGATTACAAAGGTGGAAGGCGGAGGCATCGTGATCGACACTCTGTGTCAAGAACCGCGCGGCCCGAGAACCGCGTATTCTAGTTATTCTCCTCGTTCAGAAGCTCCATCTTTTGATCCTTTGTTACATATGACTGAAGATATCACACGCTAGCTAAATATTGGTGTCAGAGCCGTGGTATCCCCTTAATCTATAAAACAGAATCATCTTTTCACATAGCATGAACACAGTATGTGTATTGCAAATAGAGTGCAAGCTACTTTCTTTTCACTTTGGAAGATGTAAAAAATGTATGTCTGTTAATTGTTTTCTTTTCAGGATGTTATTTATACAGCAGCGGGAGAGCATCCCAGCAGTAGCTATCAGTCAGTTGTATACTATCAAGTCAAAACACCAAGATTCAATGAAACAGTAAAGGTAGCCATACCAATAGAACAGTTCACCAATGCCAACACACATCTCAGGTTTAGCTTTAGACACCGGTCAGCAACAGACGGTAAGTCATGGTGTGTTCACACAAGACACTTAGAACAGTTTACCAATGCCAATACACATCTCAGGTTTAGCTTTAGACACCGGTCAATGACAGATGGTAAGTCATGGTGTGTTCACACAAGACACTTTTAGAACAGTTTACTAATGCCAACACACATATCAGGTTTAGCTTTAGACACCGGTCTGCAACAGACAATAAAGCGGTAGATATACTTCTTCATTTTTGTAGTCATTTTCATTCAGAATTTTTCTCATGGTGATTGGTTTTTAAGAATGGAGAATGTCTACAAACTACAAAATGACGAAGAATATCTACCGCTTAAGTCATGGTGTGTTCACATGAGACACTTTTAGAACAGTTTACCAATGCCAATACACATCTCAGGTTTAGCTTTAGACACTGGTCCGCAACAGATGGTAAGTCATGGTGTGTTCAAACAAGACACTTTAAACAGTTTACCAATGCCAACACACATCTCAGGTTTAAAGTTTTTATTTCATGTATATTTCCAAGTTGACTACATATAGAAAATGTTTTCAAAAATTTTGAGTGTAAAAGCTTATATTTTGCTAGTATTTTAAGAAAGGCATGAACATTTCAAATCTTCAAAAATCCCAATTCTGTCAGAATGCAACTCGCATGGGTATTTTGTACAGTGGTTCAAATAAAAAATGCAGATTTTACTAGAGGTTTCTAATGAATGGTTAACATTTATGGTTGAAGAACCTTTCTAACCACAACTGAAAATCACAAAAATGCAAGAAATGTTTCCATGCAAATAGATGCAGTATTTTTAAAATTCAAGAGCTGTGAACATTTCTGGAACAAAGAAGAATATCATTTGTTGTAAGTTTCATATGAAAGGTCACCGATAAAGAGGTCCAGTTTCAAATTTCAGTAGCATCTGTCCTTTTTGATTTGATTAACAATTTTGTATTTTGACAGGTTCAAATATATTTCTTCACTGTGCTAATATGCTTGTGGTTGCAAAAACATGGCACGTTTTCATGTATATCTTAAAGAAGGAACATCTTTCAGCTATAAAATTTTACATTGGTTATAAAGAATGGGAAAAGTATTATTTTTACTTTTGACAGCTTTGGTTTTCCATATCAGAATTTGTTTATTACATATCACCATACTAACATTATCACCACTGTTCACTTCAACATTTCATGAATTCATGGTTATTTTATCATTTGTCAAATACTACCATACAATCAGATCACAAGGAGTCTAAGCAAGGTTTGGCCTCATGTTAATTAACTTGACATTATTGATGGTGTTTTACATGTTGTGTTCAGTAAGTTTGTGGCTTGAGATAAATGATGATCCGTTATATTATTATTGTTGTTTCAAACAATTCTTGAAATACAAAAATTTAGAGCCTGGCGTATTACAATTGTGTCTGCATTTTACGTGAGTACACAACACTTTGGGAGCTCGTGGGGTCTAGTGGCAAAGCGCAGGACTCCGAATCGTGAGGTCGCGAGTTCAAGCCCCACTTCGGCCAATGGATAATGTCCTTGGGCAAGACATTTAATCTCGATTGCTTCGTCGACCCAAGCGCATTGGGGAGCTGTTAGGGGAATATTACAATCTAAATTCCGATAGGTCTGCGTCTTAAGATTGCGATCTAGTTGAGGTGAAATGATTGTGACGATTTCCTAATAACGGCGTAATAATGTCAAGCGCTATGGTACTTCGGTAATCTATTTGAAACAATAATATGTTATGTTGTTCAACTTAATTTCAATCAGATATCTGCTTTCTTTATTTTACAGATACTTAAAACTTATCTGTTAAAGGTTTAAAAAGTTAAAAAAATTAAGCATTTAAAATTTTAAAAATATCATATCATGATACCTAGAACTTACACCTGTCTGACTTGTTTGCTAATATTTCAAGTGTTGAATTTGTTGTGTGTAGCGCCTAGGAAGCTTTTGCATACCAGTAAAATTTGTTGGTTCTTCAATTTCAAGGTAAAAATCATCTATCAGAAAGTTCGAACTAAAAAGTGTTAAGTTAATGTAAAAGAAAATTGAAACTATTCCTTGAAATTTCCATATATTCGTCAATCAAGTTGAACTCCATATTACTAAAAACTGCATCGCCATAAACTTATTGAACACTCCAAATAATCACAATTTCACTGTTGTAAATTCAGCACACTATAGACTACAGCACATTCCCTGCACTGTCCTGCATTATGGTGGAGGCAAGGAATTTATAGAAAGGGGAATTGATACTCTTTGCCATCTTATTATTCATAGAGGTCAGTTGTTGAACCTCTTTGATTTTTCTAGAAGCAGTGTGGATAGTCAGTCTGATTGTGTCATAGATATAGAGGAGAGATGCCGACTTCATTCAAAAAAATGGTGGCGTTTACTTCAAATACGCCAACCTACATGCAAAGCGTGCCTGTGTGTTTTCATAAGTTGCGCATTTATTAGGCAAGATGCGATGCACCATCGGCAAATAACTGGGAACCTCCAATTTGATCCCCATGCTGGAATGAAATGCGTCGAGTCTTGCTACTCCTCTCGAAATCTATGGATTGTGTAAATCTTGACTTAATGCGCAAACAGTGGGTGCAAAACTGTGTTTTTGTTCCTGGTAGTGTTTATTACGTCTTGAGCTGAGCTAGATGCAGTTTTCCTTGACGAAGTGTCATACATATGCTTGCAAAATACCAGAGATACAATAATGCTGCTTTCATACTTACTGTCGCTTTGTAGCTCTATCGCTTGGTTCATTTTACACGTTTGTAGCTTTGCAGTTTTATCGCTTTGCATATTTGCTGCTTTATGTTGCTCTGAAAGCTGAATTCATTTCCACTCGAAAAAATCTTGTTTTGCGACATAATTTTGCCGATATCGATTATCTCAGTGACATGTAGCTTTGCCACTATGACAACCAGAAGCGGCAAGTTTTCATGCAGTGACAAAGCTGCAAAACTGCACGAGTATGAAAGCAGCATAAATTGGCTCTCCTTGAGCAACATTGAAGATGGCATCCATATCCACAGGTTAACATGATAGGCAAAATGTGTATAGTTCCTATTTTGAAATTCCTTAGGTGATTGGTGAAAAAATTGCTAGTATATGAAACTTGCAATTTGAAAGAAATCACCGATTGGAAAAAAAATCAAGTATTCCAGAACAATGCATTTACATGGCTATAAATATGACACATTAAACATTCTCTAGCCAATATTCCAGAAGTAGATATGTCCTTAAAGCAGAACTATTCGTATTGAAAAGAGGCATTGTCTAAACTCAGATGATACTTGATTTCAGTTTTGTTATCAGTTTTGCTACTATACTGAGATCAAAAATCTAACAATACTCATATATTATGTGCAAATGGTCAAGGATTTTTGGTTTTTAGTTTTAAGGTATTTGACCTTCATTTAATGAGTGAAAATGGATAATAAAATCAAAATATATGTATAATTTAAATGCATTCAATATGAAACATTTTCTATGTGTATTAAAAGCAATTTTGACTATCTATTTATAGTATGGACGTTATTTTAGGCATTTTTTTCTTCAATTTCCAGGGCAGCTTGTTATAGTAAATATTTCACCACTGTAAGTGTAACCCAGTTTCAATCCTGAGGCAACCCAATGTGTTCCATAAATTTTTCAATCTGTCCTTGCAGGTTTCCTTTGGTCACTTTGGTATTCTCTTGTACCTCAAATCAAAAATTTGCTCTGTTGCTCTTGTCATTCATACCCTGGAGGCATCCGATGAGTTTATTGCATATACACTATTATGATTAGCCAGAGTTTCAGCTAAATCTTAAATAGAATAGATGAAAGTCACTTTGAAATAATTTAAATGGTGTGTTTTTATAAAGCTCAAAAAGTATCTTTATCACTAAAATGCGTTGGTAGAACTTTATTCATCTTGTGAATTTTGACAAAGTAAATTAAAACTAGTGTCATTTGATGAAAAAATTATATATTTTAATCGAAAGGCATGATTTGATTAAATAAAAACAACTGCTTTTCAATAATGTTTAACTGTCAACATTCAGATCAAGTTCAGATACCAGTACATAGTGCTTGACCCAGACGTTGGGAAATCAGGGCATTTATGTGCTGTTTCTGAAATGCAAAATTACAGCGTTTTAGATATCTTTTGAGCTGCTGTCAGTGCATTCATTTTTATTTTAGTTCCAAGTCATTTGGCAATGTATGTGCACTTTTTATTTCAGTTGCAAATCATTTTTGGTCAGATTTGGTAACCAATCACAATAACCCGCAAATTGTTCTCTTTGGTAATTCAAAATAGCAGCAAAGCTTGGGCTCTGTTTGAAATTTGGTTTGTAGAAGAAGAAAGATTCACAACGTAGGGAGGTCAGCGTTATTTAATCACTGTCTAGGTGTATTATATATCTGTATGCAATTATATGCATCATGCGATTATCATCAAACTGAAAGCAACCTCATGTAACAATGTCATGTTATGTAATTTTTCATGAAAAGTAACTGTCTTTCACACATACAGCACATACAATATCAATGATTTAGACTCTGTGTGTATAGTAATCTTCACATAATCAGCACATCACAATACACTAAAACATTCAATGTGCACTATATTGATTATTTATTTAAGGAAATTTAAAAATGTAAGTTTTTCACATTTTGTCTACAAAGACAAATGGAATTTTTTTGCCGTAATATTCTTTCACACAAACAGCAAACACCGATATACGTACACCATCCTCTCTGTGCACCTTTATAGATCATTTGTACACATAGACTTACAAAATAACATCGTTCTTTTTCAATTGTTTAATCCTTCTCACAGCCAAAGACAAAACGGAGAAAGTTTTTGCCATAGCATACCTACGCCTCATGACTGACATTGGCACCACAATTACCAACGGGACGCACGAGCTGCTGGTATACAAGGTAAACTACAAGGTGCTGCAGAGTGCTTGGGTACGAGTATTTTTTCTTGACTTCTTTCATGTTGGCTTCTCGTGTGTCATCATCCGCCCACCCGCCATACATGTTGTAGTAGAGGTGGTAGCTTATTAAGCAATATACTTACAATGCTTGGGTCGGGCTATTTAGAAGAACAAGAGCAGTGTAGTGTCCTACTTCATCTAAAAATGAAAGTTTCTCACAGTTTTATCATTTACATGTAGTCAGCAGTCGCTCTATGCCATGAGTCTTCACTGCGATGAAAACAAACCTGGGGAGTACAGGGAATCCCTGAATCATGGTGAAATAAGCTGTGCAAATTGCATATTTTTGTTCACTGTACATGGAATATAACACTTCACACAGACAATGTATTAAATTTACCCACGCTGATCTTGCGACACTTGGATGCCTGCTTATGGCTATTGGAGGCATTCCTTAAATTTAATGCATATGTGCTATTATGATAAATGAATAAATCAAAAATTGATAAAATTAAATGAATGAATGAATAAATGAAGAAATTAGTTAGATGTTGTAATGCCATGGCTGTACAAATCAAACCCTAATCCTGTATTAGAAACGAAATGCAATTCAGAAACTAATCAAGAAACCGAACAGAAACTTTGAGGTTGCCTATACAGAGGGAGGAAAAAGGCACTGTAAATCATCTACATCAATTTCAAAATGGCAAGTATTGTAAGTAGATTGCAATAAGCAGCATCATACCAAGCTTACGCAGCAGCAGACCATGCATCTGTAGTAGTAGGTATTATAAGACCATGTGCCAGTTTGAGTTGAAGGAGACCTTAATACTTTGCTACAAAGTAAAATATTATGTGTGTATTTTATATCACATACAAAGCTTTCTTTTGCCTTGGAAGATTACAAAAATAAACAGTGCTGTTTCATGACTAAAGTTGTCTACCATATAAACATTTGTACAATTTACTTTCTTTGACGACAGAGAAGTGAAGTAAAATTTGATGATTAAAAGAAGTAATATATGTGACCCGTCATATCGAAAGGTACCTTAATACCGGCAAAGTAAATTACGAGATACAGGTCATTGAAGCTGAGCATAGTCAAAAATCACGTCCAAGGTCGAATTTCTAATTTCATCAGAAACCTTACCTCTGAAGTGTTTTCTATCATATTAATCAGGTTCCAACATCCAAAACACAAGTCAAATGTTTTAAAAACCGAGATAAAAATCCATTCTCCATTCAAATTTTACCAGTACAGAAACATAAAACTTGATTTTCTCAGAACTATAGTTTTCTGAATCAGCTGGACGCCTTTTACCAATTTGGATGTAACTTTGCAATTGTACATCCAAAACCCAAAAGCAAGGTGTCATTTTAAAGCTTAAAATATAATCTTTCAAATGATACTAAAAAATCAATTTTCATTTTGGGACCCTTAAGGTACCTTTCGATATGATGGGTCACATATGGCATGTTTGCTCAGACTGTTGTATTACTTTGAACAGCTCATACAGCTCTGTCTTGTTTACTCTTCAGTGGTGGATTGTGTAGAGATATACACAATTAAATTATTCTCAACTCAAAGTAGCACAAATATTTATTAGGTAAAAGTATTGTTAGACTGAATTGATAATGGGCTGTTTCTGAATTTGATAGCATTCTTGTTACAAAAATATATGGAATTGTAAAATGATAACACACATATAGCAGTTTAACAGTATTTATTTTGGCCTGACCCAGCTTATTTATTGTGAATTCTTAGTCAATGAGTAAGAATTCACTTCCTTATAAGGAATAATTGGCTATCCATTATGAGACAATAAATTGCAGCGCGGTGTAGATATACGCACACATCTGACGTGCAATTCATTACTTAAATTGGAATGTTTTATGTTTGAATAGGGGTTTACGTTTTCCAATAATGATGTCTTTGCTTTTTGGCAAATAATTAACTTTCTTTTTTATCTGAAAATGTTTCAAATTGTTGACTAAGAATGAGAATAAAAGATAATAAATCTTATCTTTTATTCTCTAAATGGGTGTACGATGTAAAGATCTGGGAAAAAAAAAACACCCAACATTTATAAAACTATTGTTTGTGTTTAAGACCTTTTGTTGTGTATACTGCAAGTTAAATTAAATAATATTGGATTCTGCAAGGGTGCTGTCTAGTTATCAGAACTGGCCCATTGTTTTTCTTTCTTCCTAAAACTACAACGTCTATGCTTGATTCAAGTCTAGTTCTGATTTTATTAAGTAGAGCTATTTATATAAATACATTATTTTGTAGTATATAGTTTAGTCCCTCATAAGTAGATGGATTCTTAATTTGAAATTAAAGTTTTTTATACTTTCTTTATCAAGCATTTGCAAGCATGTAGAATAGTCAGAATGATCATGTGCTTGATATTGGTTTAATCTGAATTACATCAGTCATACATAAATTCTAGACAAATCATTGCTGTTATTATATGATCGTTTCCTTTTACACATGCATACAAAGCTCATTCAAGCATATTAAATTTTAATAATGAAATCTAAAACTTTGGCTTTTAAAAATGCAGCTGAAAGTTAGAAGAAAGTTTTGATTTTCACCATAAAGCTTTATGACTAAGAATTTGAGAGTCATATTATTTACATTTTACTGATTGTCATGGGTTCTGGTCATTTTTGTACATGGAGTTCATGCATGTGGTAGATAAGGGTCTCTTTATTTATTTAAAAAAAAATACCTTATGATCATATCATGTGATGATACAGGTCATTTATATGTGGTGATTGGCTAATTTAGCTATTATTGCATGATAATCTAGACAATGACATGCACTTTATAACATTGTATATTGAATTCAATGACATAATAACTTTAAAAAAAAACTTTCATCAGTCTAATTATTTGATAATGTAAGTTATATATTTATAGTGATTTGATAAATCAGAACAAAAATTGATACAATCTTTATTGCATGACTACTAAGACAATGCATTTGATAGCTGTGTAGATTAAATTGACAGACATTATTACTTAATATGATTTATTTAGTTGATATTGATTTGGTAGTTTATTTATTACTGCATGATAACTGTGACACTGCATTTTGATAGCATTTGAGATTGAATGGATTGACATGTTATTACAGAAATCCTCTTAAGCATTGCTTCTATATGGCAGGTTTCTCGTAACCCTGTATACACATTTGTAAACCTTTGTTGAAATCAAATCTTTCAAATAATCATATAAATTTAGATATGTAAGAAATGTATTATTTTGTTGGATTCCATCAAAACTCAGTGGTTTGTAGAATGATCATATGCAGTAGGTAGACACATACAAAAGAGAAGCTAAATTATGTTTTTCAAAAATTGTTTAACTTGTACTTGGAGGATAGCAATTATCTTGCAAGCTTAGGTCCTACCTGCTAGTTGAAACTTTATTTTAAGTAATTGCTTTTTTGGTTAAAAATCTTGACAATTAATCAAGAAATGTATATACTGAAGTATTGGTTAATCTTGCACTGGTCTGACATACCATGTCCTTCTTACAATTGATCTCCTTTAATCTTCAATGGTAAACCTGCTATAATCTTAATTTTTTATAAGATTGGTAACAGTAAAAGTCAAACCTGGTTCACACAATGACGAAATCGCCACAGAAGGTGACAAGTACGAGTCATGGACGTAGAACAACAGCAGAAGACTGTTAGCAACGGCAGCCTGAAGTGGCTAGCGAATTAGTCAGCGTCCAATGAGGGCAACACACGATTACTGGCGGGAAATTCAATTTGAGATCCGTAGCTTTACGTCACTTGCCGTTACTACCTATTCATCATAGTGTGAACCAGCCGTTAAGTTGAATATACACAATATCACAAGGTAGAGCAGACACTGAAGCCTGCTGTTGATATCATCCAATCATTGCACATAGTCAACTTTTCTCCTCGCTTGATGTAGGTGGACAAAGCTCATGATCCCATCCGGGCTTACCTGGGATTACCAGCCACCAGACTAGAGTCAGAACACAGGAGAGGCAGTTCTGATAGCCATCATAGTAGGAGATTATCAGGCAGCAGTGGCAGTGTAGATAAGGAAAAGCAGATTAAAGGATTAAATCTTAGCTCCAAAGAAAGCCTTACCATATCAACGGTGGTGTGCTCCACCAAACTTACACAGAATGGTAAGTTTAGCTCAGTTCAGTACAGTTCAGTGGCAGTGTAGATAAGGAAAAGCAGATCAAAGGATTAATGCTTAGCTACAAAGAAAACCTTATCATATCAATGTTGGTGTGCTCCACCAAAATTACACAGAATGGTAAGTTTAGTTCAGCTCAGTTCAGTGGGAGTGTATATAAGAAGAAGCAGATCAAAGGATTAACACTCAGCTCCAAAGAAAGCCTTACCATATCAACGTTAGTGTGCTCCACCAAAATTACACAGAATCGTAAGTTTAGTTCAGTTCAGTTAACTTCAGTTCAGTTCAGTTGCAAGTTAGATAAGGAGAAGCAAGTCAAAGGATTAACGCTCAGCTCCAAAGAAAGCCTTATCATATCAACGGTGGTGTGCTCCACCAAACTTACACAGAATGTTAAGTAATGATAAGCAACTTATGTAGTAGT
Source organism: Ophiothrix spiculata (assembly GCA_000969725.1). Lineage (NCBI taxonomy): Eukaryota > Metazoa > Echinodermata > Ophiuroidea > Amphilepidida > Ophiotrichidae > Ophiothrix > Ophiothrix spiculata. The sequence goes on from JXSR01S001749.1 coordinate 104,143, forward strand.
AAGCCAAGATTTTAAATCCGGTTTTATCCCCATCACAGGGGTGGCCGGATTCACCTCGCACTCGCGGAAACCGCCCTCACTCCCTCCCTCCACCTCGCCCGATTCAAAGCGTCCTCCCTCCCTAACCCAACCCTCTTACTCTCCTCCATAAGCAACTTATAATCAAACCCTCCTCTATAAGCAACTTATAATCAAACCAATTGATAATATTGGAAAAAGGTATACTTGAACCCCATCAAAAACTATATAATCTAGCTTTATTCTATTTTATTCATTTTTCTAAGTTTGTTTGGATCCAAGGGAAATAAAAAAAAAATTTGACCAACCATCAAATTTACTCTTTAAGGGCAAGTCAACATTTTTTCATTTTGGCGTTGTGGAGAATAATCCTGTAATAGTCTGTAGAAGTGACATATTAGGCTTTGCCGCCTTTGGTCTAATATTCTGTTGGCCTTTTTGGTTATTTATAGAAGTATGTGATGACAAACTGTTGTATGATATTCATACACTCCACGTGTGCTGCGCGTGTCACCTAGCCAATCGGAACGCAAGAATATAAAGTACGCGGAGTGCAGTGGATTTTCACAATGCACTGCGCTTCTTGCATTCCGGTTTGCGTAGTGCGTGTGAATGTTTCATTGTTTTTGTCGGGTGATAATTTATTTAGTTTAGAGAAGTTTTGGATTTTGATGGCCATATTAAAGGACTTATTTCTTTTCACAAAAGATACAATATTATTTTTCTGTCGTGTATGAATTAGATTAATAAATTTGCATTCCATAACGCTCG
>JXSR01S001750.1:5635-15898 GCA_000969725.1 Ophiothrix spiculata
GGTAATTGAAAAACAAAACCCGTGTGATCCTCGGCTGACCATCCCGTTTAAAAGTTAAAATGAGCATCAAATGATTTTAGGGTTGTGCACATACGTCCAAGGTGTTTCTTTACGCGTAAGAGGGTTTTTTTGAGGGGGGATGCGCACGTGCGTGTTAGTGTTTGTGTGTTTTTCTTTAGGTCGCGAATGATTTTAGGGGCGCATATACGCGCAACACTGTTGTTGAACCAAATAGAAATTGTATCCACAGGCGGTGGTGGGTGGGCCATTGCCAATGCCAATATTTACGTGACACTGGCAATGGCAATACCAGCCTATCAATTATGAATATTTACGAACCCGTAAACTCTCATATTTGGTCATAAAAAACAACACATGAATTGTTAACAAGAAGAAGTGGGGTCACGCGTGAACCCAACGGATTTAGAGTAATATAATTATGTTTAATTTTGTGACATTACTTTTGTATTTTATTTGATCAAGGTAAACCAAGGAGTTTTTGTAATATTTTCAATACATAGTTCGTGGCAATTGGGATACACGTAAAATGTATCCCTAAATTTGCGTTGAGAAATCCCTCAGCCTAAATCAAGTAAATTGTGTCCTATACCGCCTGTTTTACCCATAAGTGTCAAAATAGATGGCGCTATTCATAATCCGATTTATTATGTTAAAGGGATATGCTGATGTACTATTGAAATTAGATATGCAAATGGACCATCTGACGTCAACTAAAGTTTATTCATCATTTTAGCCAAGACCTTCACAAATCAAACAACATAATCGATTATCAAATATAATTAATAATTTGAAATATGCACAAATCTGAATGTAAAAATATCAATCAAATGGACTTAAAATTAACTAAATTTCAACCAAAATGAAACTAAATTTTGAGAACGAGTTCATAACGTTATTTTGAAACACAATTCAGTTACTTGTACGAAGGTCATTCATAAGTTTCTACCTGTTGTATCGTAACTTAACTCAGTTCTGTTAAAAGTTGCTACTTGAAAATTGGCAAAATATAGCTAAGAATGTCATCTACACATGGCGAAATAATCATATCAATATCTTTTCTTGATTTAAGGAGGTTACCTGAAAACCACAGTAAGGTTCTGGCACACCAGAAATTAAGTAAATAAGTAAATTCAGATCTAAAATCATGTTTAGTCAAAAAAATCGTGTTTTGGGCCCAAAATGTTACGGGAAAGTTAACAAAATATTGCTTTTGTAAAATTTCGAACCATTTTACTTTTTAGAATCTAGAAAGCAATATCTAGGAATACATTTTTAAAATTTTCGACTTCTATCTTATTTTTTGAAATATTGCCAAAAATAGACCAAAAAGTGTCTTGTTTTGTCAAAAATGGTGGCAGTAGTGGGATTTTTGACATTTTTGGACCAATTTTTCAAAAAACAAGAAAATTATATATTATTTTAAAAAGTTCGGTTGGCGAGACAAATTCTCTTTTCTGTTTTTTTTTGTGTGTATTAAATATAACATCTAATCCCCGGGGTTGCATACTTTCTTTTGCCTCCCTGGAGAAAACAAGGCACAAGCTATGGGTAAAACCTTTGACATTTTTGGACCAATTTTTCAAAAAACAAGAAAATTATATATTATTTTAAAAAGTTCGGTTGGCGAGACGAATTCTCTTTTCTGTTTTTTTTTGTGTGTATTAAATATAACATCTACTCCTGTAAACTTAAAAATAAAAGACCAGCCTTTTCTGATTAAAAGATCCTTGTTAAAATAATTGATAATGTGGGCATGTTGTTGCAAAAAGCAAGACAAACTATTTTCCATTTAAACAAAATTGAGATTTGAACGTAAAATTTAACCGTGGTCAATATGCACGTTATATGTTTGGATATGTACTTACTCTTTAACTTATTAAGTTTTTGACTGCTATTTTTATTAAGCTATGCTGTAAATCTGCCAAAATTAAATAAACTACCTATATTATTGATTTCGTCAGAAAAAAAGAGAAATCTTGGAAAGATTGTATTTTAGTGTCCATCGTACATTATGTAAAAGATGTTTTAATGTTCATTATATCACATTGAACCGAAAGGTTCAGAATTTTGAAAAAGAAATGTTTTCGCACATATTTACATGCAAGAAAAAAATCTATGAAGAATGCAACAAGAATGTCCAGAGCAAGATATATGTGATGGCTCACCCCGAAAGGGGGGACTTTGCAAATGATATTAATTTTGATTTTTTTTTTCATTTCATCTGTTGCAGCATTTGCTAAGCTTTAAAATGACACCTTGCTTGAACAGAAATCTGCTGGAAATTCTTATTAGTTTCTCTATTTTTGCTGCCTATTTTCACCTGTTTCTTGAAAAGTGTTCTGTCGCAAAGTCCCCCGTTTCGGGGTGAGTCATCACATATTTCCGACACGACACCATGGTCACAGACTACTCTCTTGGAACAAATTTGACTTCGAAAGGGAGTGGCGTATATGTTGCTCCATGAACTCCGTCGAAGGTTATTGGAGTTGCATTGTCTGGTTTCTCAAGTGTGAATCGATGAAGAAGATGAGAAAAGAAGATGTACAGCTCCATTTTGGCCACTGCTTCACCAAGGCAGATGCGACGACCTGTTACAATAACAGCAGTAAAAGAAACAAAAACAAAACACATGATACATAATTTAATTTTAGTATCAGTATAAAAGATTCATCGCTAATTCAAACACACTGTCTTTCAGTGTTGTGTATTGGGTTTTTTCAGTCAATGTTCAGTGTTATTGAGTCAAAGACGACATTATGAAATGAAGTACAGAGGGCATTGTTTCCAGCATGATGCAATTGGTCAAAAACGGTTCAACGATAGCTCGATTTCACCAATCTGCATGCACTCTGCCTTCCAATAGTAGAAACCCTGGTCAACATGCGCCAAGTGGATCTAATCCTTATCAAGAAGCATCCTATGGTCAAGGTGGATGGCAATCAGAGCTGATCAACAGGCCAACAGTGTAATTTGCATTTTTAAGAGAGAGTTTGACGATTAAAATAGTTGTCAAGCAAAATTAATTCCTTGATATGCGTATTTAAGCAGCTGTTCTACCATAATAATAAAAATAAGATGTTTGATATTCAGTTTTATCAAATATTGGTTCAAAATAGGGGAAACGCAGATTTGACACTTGTGACTGCTTAATCATGGTGTTAACGAGGACACATGGTCCAAATGAACAAAACGTTAGCGTTCAAAAGTATGAGTTGAGTAATGGAAATGAAGTGATACCTTCTGAATTCTGGTCATTTTGAGGTGCGAATGAAAAAAGAAAGATTTTTGTATGCAAAAATCATAAATTAAATCCAGATTTTTAATAGCACATCAAAATGACCATATTGGCAAGCAGAATCCAGAAAATATCACTTCAATTTCATTACTTAACCCATACTCCATAACGCTAACATGTTATTTATTTTGGCCATGTTGGTCATGTTGGTCAAAAGTGTCCCCATTAAAATTTAAAGGGCCAATGAAATAAAATTTCAAGTTCTTTTTAAAATAAAGCTTAGTGGTCATTGAATACAAAACAATATAGTTCATTATCATTTGGGGCTTTGTTTTAAGAAAAACAAGTAACAATGATGCAACTTGTGACAAGTCTAGCAGGAGGGACAGAAACACGTTCAACATTAGGCACCACTTTCTACGTCATTCACCACTTTTTACGTCATACGCGGTGATTGTTCAGAGTATTGGTCTATCAGTGCATCAGTGAATAGAATGAATAGAAAATTCAAGGTGACTGGTTTGAATCTATTCATGGTATACTTACTGATCAGATTGGTAAATCAATATCACCACTAATGGTGGGATTTGTTGTGTGTTCTCTTTTCGGGCCCTGTTTTTTGCAATGAAATGTCCCACAGAGACTTGTATCAGGATTATCTTCCTATTTCGTAGGCCCTTTAAGCAGTTAAAATTGCCAAATCTACCTTTTCCCTTATTTTGATCAAATATTTCATTTTAATTTTTATGGTAGAACAGTCTCTCAAGTACATCAAGGAATATCAATTGGTTTGATCGGCAAACCCTCTCCTTTAAAATGCAAGTGACATTGTTGACCACCTCTATAATAAAGTACTTACCCGTGCCAAAAGGGCATACTTCTTCTCTGTCAAAATACTGTCCATTTTCATCGATGAATCTTTCAGGTTTAAACTTCTCTGGCTCAGGGAATACAACTGGGTCTTTCATTGCAGCATGCAGATTTGACACGATAGTAGCGCCTTTTGGGATAAAGTAGCCGCGAAGTGTAGTATCAGTATTCGCGGTATGGAAATTGCCAAGTGGTGCTAAGCAAACGATGCGCTGTATTTCAAGCAAAACAGCTCTCGTGTAAGGCAAGTTCGGTTGGTCAGCAATTTCCGGTAACCGATCACGACCGATAACCGAATCGAGTTCGTCCTGTACCTTTTTCCGTATATTTGGAAAACCCATCATGTATAAGCAGCACCATTGAAGGGTTGAAGATGTCGTATCGGCTCCGGCAAGAAAGAGTAAATAAAGTGAAGCTCTCATGTTCTCTTGTTGAAGATATGAACACGGGTCTTCTGGTTTAGGATTGGTATCCATTGTATGTAGATAAGCATCGATAAAATCGTTAACACTTGTAGGATCATGATTTTCTTCATGTTCTACAATGCGTTGGTCAATAAATTTGTAGATATCATCGACAATCTTCGTAATGTTTTTAGCTGCTGCAGTCGGAAAGTTAAATGGCACGAATGTTTCAAAGACACCTTGCCCGAGCAGATGCATAATGTTAGAGTTTAAATCGAGCAGGTATTTGAAATCTTCATCGTTATAATCATGTCGTTTTCCAAATATCACTGAAAATAACACATTTGCAGTAGTATTTGTCAGATAGTGGCGAGGATTGCATGGCTTCTGGTTAAAAGCCACCAGTTCTTCAGACAATGCTTTCGATTCAGTTACGATATTAATTTCGTAGCTCTTTTTCCCGATTCCAAATCCTCGTAGTGCCTTTAAAGCGAATTTTCGGTATTCTCCATTTTGATAATAAGAGGCAACTAAAGAAGAAAATGAAAACCAAAAAGAAAAACTCTTTTGTTTTAGAATTGTTTTTTTAGTATACATAATAAACTTGATATAATTAAAATGAGATATCTACTAAACTCACAAAATTATATGATCTTTTACCAATTGATCTGAAACACATTTGAGTTGTGTTAACTCGGAAGAATATCAGAGTTGACCATAAAAGAAAAACACACACAGAAAAAGGGAAAAATACATGAAGAAGTAGGGGAAAAAATCAAATTATTTTTTAATATTAAAACGTGACATTAAAAATGAAATATATTTATGATTACCTGCAATATGTGTTTCGATATACAGGCTTAAAAGAGCATGGGTAGAAGAGGGTTAATTTTCAATACTTACAGTGACTGCCGAATAATTTCTTGCTAACTTCATTATTGTGTCCTTTATTCTGAAGTGCGGGATTATTGCCTCCTTCTTTAATCACTGAGAATTCGTTCATCACGACAAAAACATATCCGAACAAATCAAAATTGTAAAGGTTTCCATATTTATGTCCAAGTCTCGATGCAAGCAAGTGCAAGTCTTCTCCTTTGTAGTACATATACCATGCCATTTGGGGAAAGAAACCGACCAAGGGGAATCGCCATGGTCCTGGTGGAAGATTTCGTGGTCTCTGTAGCCACCTATAAACGCCAAGGATTACTACTATCAGAAGTAAAATGGATTTAATCGTCAAATAGTCCGAAATCATCTGTACTATCGCCATCTTGTTATTGTACAAAATGATCATTGAATGATAGAAATGGTAGGAATAATGTACTTATATTTGGAACATGATTTGGTTGTTTATTTACAGGGTACGTTCTCTTTGTATATAGGTCACTGTTAACTATGTGTCAGCTGATGAGCCTGCAGAGTTGTTTTTGAACTAGATACTATTGAAATTTTAGAGTTAATTACGTTTGGCAAACAATACATTTTCATTAGCATAAATTGTGCCTTTCATGCACTAAAGGCGTGGTGTTTCTTAATGTGTACTCTTAAACCACTACTAAGTTATATTATCAGACATTGCTACATGCTGGAAAGCTTATTTTCTAAAGAGTTTAATTTCTTGTAACATGCTAAAATATGCGTAATCATATTCGGTACTTGGCGTCGCCTGGCGAAGTTATCATTGTTATATTGGGTGCAAAAATAACATAGATGTGCATTTTGGTCACCAACTTGACACAATCAACATGATCAATTTTTTGGCAAAAACTGTACTCATATGACACAAATATTGATTGAATGATTTAATGATGGCCTGTATAAAGTAATATATTTATGGCCAATCTAATTTTGATTGAAGTAGTGACTCAAAGAAGATGGTCAAAATTTATGAAACTGCATGAAAGTTAATGGCATAATTCTTTAAAAAAAACCAACTTTTATCAAAAGACCTTGATCAACTCGGTCAAAAGTTATGCCATTTTAAACTTTTCGAGGGTAAATGAATATCCTGTACAGTATTGTACAGAGACAAATACCGTTATGAACAAATATGAAACAAGACATTAGTTTAAGGTTGAAATACATTCAAAACAACATTTTTATTTGTGCAAGATATGTATTTACACTGCAAAAGGTGTGCCAGAACATTTGACTGTAACCCATATTTCGAGTCGAGTGTTGTGATTACGGGCGCGCACCTGGTGTTATGTAACATGTGTATAGGGACACACTGTGTCCAAAATCAAGTTGATTTATATCTCATGTTCATGTGCATGCATCCACTAATAGGAACCACAGTCCCCTGATCTTACTGTCCGGGGACATTTTTTTTTTGTTTTGAAAATTTACCATCCAAACGATGACACACAAATCCGCAGCTATTTGCATAACCGTGGACGTACCGACATGGTGCTATCTAACAGCGGACATAATATCATACCCCTAAACAGCATTTTTACGTTATTTCCATCAATACCAGCTCTTCCAACCGTGGATGTCCACGGTTAAGAGTGTGTCCTCGTTTAAAAAAGTGTCCTCGGTTAACTTATGTGTTACCTTATAAATGTCCTGAGGTGAAGGCGTTTACAAACTCAATGTTGAACTGCCATTATAACATTTTGCTTCGTATTTTTCTCCATTTTCTTTTATGTGTGTCCTAATAAAATTGTCCAAAAAATACTATTTTTTTAAAGGTACATCATTGTAAAGGAATATCTCCCAAGCTTTTCAATGCCGTTTATTCTGTTCAGATTGCTTATTTCAATCTCGAAATTTGTTTCATTTAATGCAGAACATAATTGTGATACATTTTACGGAAGAGAATTGAACATGTAAATCAACAAACCAAGAAATGTATCCATATTATTGAAATTGACATAAAAAAAAAATAAATATAGGTCATCCTGGAAAATGTATCATATCTGTCTTCATTAAATTTGTTAATTTTAGCATAAATAAAAGATAGCATGCAAGTAATAAATGAGTAAACATTGTTACTACTGAGTGAGCAGATTAAGGACAATTACACTAGTGGTTTAAAGTATTTCCGCACAAACACTTTATTCAGCCATATCTCACAAGGCGTTTATAAGGAAACTATCTGGAAACCTATGTTACTTTTGGTCAGATCTGATAGGTAATTTAGTTAAGTGTAAAATTGAGCACCGAATAGGATCAACCCCCTCACGTACGGGTGGGGGGCAACGACACAAATGGGTCGAAAAACGTGATTTTTAGTTCAAATTTGATTTGACAACGCCTGGGTCAAGGTCACTTCACCTCTCAAGTTGAGTGATCATGTGGAATGTGTATATGTAATAGAGTGACAAGCAGGCGACGAAATGTCCTGGTCACGCTTGACTTCGCCAAGAAAATGCTTTGAAGCTAACGAAAAATTATCCTTCAACGCCACCCAGTTTACAAAAATAAGGTCGTGGTAAAAGGGGAATGGTCCCTTTCGGTATATGACATTTTAAAATGTTTTAAGAGGTTTTCGATCTGTCATATACCGTCACAAAACACTCCACATTCATCACAACCCTATTTTTGTAAACTGATGGGGCGTTGAACAATCATTTTTCGTTTGCTTCCAAGCATTCTCTTGGCGCAGTCAAGCGTAACCAGGATATTTAATCGTCTGCTTTTCACTCTATTACATATACACATTCCATATGACTACTCAACTTGAGTGGTGAAGTGACCTTGACCCAGGCGTTGTCAAATCAAATTTGACCTAAAAATCACGTTTTTCGACCCATTTGTGTCGTTGCCCCCTACCCGTACTTGAGGGGGTTGATCCCATTCGGTGTTCAATTTTACACTTAACTAGATTATCTATCAGATCTGACCAAAAGCAACATAAATTGCCAGATAGTTTCCTTATAAACGCCTTGTGAGATATGGCTGAATAAAGTGTTTGTGCGGAAATACTTTAAACCGCTAGTGTATACTCAATTGAATTTCAGTCAAGGGGAACTTACATAATCATGAAATTGGAAAAAAAAATCTTTACATCAAAATTTTGACAAAGCTTAACTTCTGCTCTAGATTACTGATTAAAATTAAACAACCTTATCTTTAAATCTGTTTCATGGACTATAAAATGACACCTTAAAATATTTTCTGATTATCTGGTAAAGCCAGCCAGGATTTAGCTCGCCGAAATATTGCTTGTTTTATTATTTCTATAATGGACTGTTCTGACTGACGTCATCATAGGTCAGAAAAGGTCATCTATCCTCACAACATCACAGGATTTCTTCTGATGAGGACATGTGCTACATGTCGAAATATCAACTGAATAGGTATGTTTCTTGTGCTGTTAACCTGTTTAAACCTCTCAGTATGTTTATCTGCTACCAGCACGTATGAACTTTCATTCGAGTGTTTCTTTTTATTCAAATTATTCAAAATTACAGGAAAGGCCGTTTTTGACATGCGTATGAATATTCATGAGTTCGAATCCCCTAGTTTAAAAGCCTGTAAACTCGCCAAAGTAGCATAGAATCTCAAACCAAAATTGCACTTTGAAGCATAAATGTTATGAAAACATTTTGAAATTTAAAAAATATGAACATTTTGGAAATATTGTATAAGTGTTTTTTGTGTGATCTTGCCAGTGTTTATTTTCCTTGAATGAGGTCAAATTAGGTATTTGCGTTTTACCTCAAATCTACGGTTCTGGACTTAATATATTTTAGCCACTTAGTCAAAAGAGAGCGACAACACTTAACAGATTTACTAAAACATTTCCGGTAAGTTTGGGTAAAACTTGCTTCGCGTAAGAGAATGTGACGTTTGGTCCAATGAAGTCAAATAAGACATCACATTTCTACGTAAAACATCATGTAACTCGGAAGTGATCAATTAAAGCGCTGGTCACAACCCATCGTGCGTTTTTTGTTCGTACGTTTTTTCGAGAGGCCACGTTCTCTCAAAAAACGCAGAGAGGACGTAGCAAACGCAGGGAGGTCGTACGTCACGCACGTCGTTTCTACAAGTCACACTTGACTGTGGTCGGTGCGTGCATCGTACGTGGCGCACGTTGTCGGTGCGTTGTCGGTGCTTACGTGCGTGCAATTGCCTTGAATGTTGAAAACATGAGCACTATGTGGCATTTTCACTAAAATCCTGAGACTTATTTTTAAGTCTCATTGACTTGTTAAAATGGGATTCAAAATAAGACTTATTTCATATAATTTCTGTATTATTAAAAAAATAATAAGATTAACCCTCGTCTAACCAAGGAGGGTGGTGGTGTTTGCAACCCCCTAAAGCGCTGGTCACAACCCGTCGTGCGTTTTTTTGTACGTACGTTTTTTCGAGAGGCCAAGTTCTCTACGTTTTTTCAAAAAACGCAGAGAGGACATAGCAAACGTAGGGAGGTCGTACGTCACGCACGTCGTTCGTACGATGTGCGCACGATGTACGTGCGTTTTCTGCAAGTCACTCTTGACTGTGGTCGGTGCGTACATCGTACGTGGCGCACGTTGTCGGTGCTTACAACGTGCGTGCAACGTACGAATTCCCTACGAATTGCCATGTGATCGTACGGAGACCGTACTTACACGTACGATGTACTTACTTACACGCACGTTGTTCGTGCGTGCAATTGCCCTGAATGTTAAAAACATGAGCATGATGTGGCATTATTTTTTATTCTTAAGTCTCATGGACTTGTTAAAATAGATTAAAAATAAGCCTTATTTCATATAATTCCTGTATTATTAAAAA
>JXSR01S001751.1:4741-16560 GCA_000969725.1 Ophiothrix spiculata
GTATGACTGAAAAAAATGCTCATATGGTCGAATAAAAAAGCCGATTTTTTGCTTGAAATCAAAAAAGGTTTAGTTTTCACTGGAATGAGCCAACAGTTTAATTTTGAAATAAGACATTCCTCATAGAATTGAAGGGCATGATTTCACAGTTAACATTGTTTAATATTGATTGAATAAAAGGTTTCAACACTATTTATATCTAATGGAAATGGATTAATTCATTTGACACGACAGAATCCATATGTGATATAATTAGGGTTTAACATCAGAGAATTCGCATATTACAATGATAAAAAAAATAACAAAAATTTATTACAAAATGAAAAAGAAATTGGCGCAAATAATCTCGCAACTGAAAGCGCCATAAAAACCTTTAACCAAACAAAATGAAAAGTTAACACCGCAGAATTCGGTCAAAAACAACAGAGACAACACAATTTGGTACTTGTTGGTATGATAAACCTGTACTTGAAATGTGATGGCATCATGTATCAAAATCGGCAAATTCGACCTTGAAATGTAGTTTCACCTGTGGAGCCCAATGAAGGTTGCTGCATGTATTTACGGCTCGTTTCTTGAAGTTTGAGATGGACGGTCACATTTGCCTTCAACCAATCACCGCATGTGATAGATTATTGACGTTTACATAAATATGTTGGTATTTACACTACAATCAAATTTTCACATGGCTTCAGTGATATCTAAATTTGAAAAATGACAAGCAATCAGTCAGAAATCACTGACTGAGGACTCCACACCTAGAAAAAAGTGCAATGTGATATCGTGACCATTGTGTTTCACGTAATTCCACGTAATGACGGAAAAAGGTTTCGAGCACAAATTAAGAAAATCAAATCAAGTTTTTACTTCTACAGTATACAATACATGTACTATATATTGTACTATATGCGACTTCGGTTATTTTACTCTTAAACATTGTCAATTGTCAATATATGCTTTGGTTTTTTGACTGATATCGACACCAGTTATTCTTCTATTTTGTCAGCTAATACCTCAATGTGAGGATCAAATTAGCCAGATAAAATAACGATAGTCTTTCCATGTTTTATCAATTTTACGCCCCGTTTTACGTGTAGACTAAAATTACCATATTTTACTGCGTCATAAAAAAAAACAAGATTTGATAAAGACTGCAGCTCGTCAAATGCCGAGTGAGGTGCAGGATTGTGTCTTTTTGACAAAATGTTCCCATTCAATTACTCCATTCATTTTTCAAGAACGGCACAATTCTGTCAATGGATACAATACTGCACACCTTGATACAAAGGTCGCAGCCCTTCCTCTTGTGGTAAATGCGCTGGTGTTGGTGTATCTATGGGCGATACTCTTCATTTAAATTATCATAATGAGAAATATGAAAAATAAAATAAACGGCAATTTAAAAAAAAAAACATAGCCTTGACTTACTTCCAATTACTACAGTAATTGAGTTTTGAGTTATATGTTTGAATTACTCGTTTTTTGTCTGGGATCTATAACGGGGAATTGAAGTCGGAATAAATGTGGCACTTGACATTCATTATGAATACGGTATTGTTTACAAAGACTATCATATAACATACATTGGAATCCCAATGTTATCGTGTTTTAATAAAAACATTTTGGATATTTGCTTAAATCATACAAATATTGACTTTGGTGTTGAAGTTTATGTCTGCTTTTGTTTGAACATACCACTGACAAGAAAAACATAAGTAAAGTGTAAAATACACATCTTGAGAACTTTGGGTGATTCTCGTTTTAAACCATAAAATTTCTATTCTCGTGAAGACTTATGAAGTATAATTAACATGATGTTTGCATTTTAGCATAATTTGGGATAAAACAGTTTAAGCAACTAGTAAAATACTTAACTTATACTCGCGTTTCATTTCACGTGCTGTTTCTACAATTACGGCACTAATTACGTATCAAAAGTTAGAAGGCGGTGGCTGCAGTGCTTATAGTAGGAATATCAATGAGAAAATTTAAATTCTTATTCAACACAAAGTTCAATTACTTTAGCACATTCGAATTGCCGAAGTAAAATGGCACCAAGATTACATTTGTGGATCAAACGGTTCCGCAGATATTAAGGTTTGTCCGAAAAGTCTGGTGCTATTTGAGCTACAAATTGGGGTAAATTAAAGAAACTGACAACATGGTTTGCCCCAATTTTTTCTCCTGACAATAGCTAAAGCTCCTCCTCCCCCCCCAAAAAAAAAAAAATCTCTATGTGGCACTTCGTATTGAAAATATTAGCCCGAATTTGAGGTCATTTGTTCAATTTCACCAAATGAACCTGCCATTTTTTCATTTGACAAAGTGTTTCAAATATACAGTGGGTGTAGGGTGAATAAACAACACAGGTCCGCACAGAACGTTATGGGTATCAAATGACAACTACGGTAATTGAACTTACCCCTGCACACACTATAAGTACTTTTTATTGCAAATAAACAACGATAATTCTGTCTTAAGAGTAATTTAAAGAAAACTTTAAGAAAAGATTTAATTGAAATGAGAAAATGGAAAAAGTGGAACTATGCAGCGGGTCTCGAACCCAGGTTTCCCAGATCAAAAACAAAAGCGCTAGTACGCTAATCGACGAAGACGACATTATTGAGCGAATTTTAATACTTAAGGCTACAGTCCCTAAATCGTCTCGCTCGGCTGAAAGTCTTTTTTACTGCAAGTTTTTACCTACTTATAACACATATCAGAATATTACGATTGTTGGCGTACACATGGAAGAATAGTAGAGTCTCTAGTTTATACATGAAACTTTACTAGTTATTTCACGTCCATTATCGAGGTCAAAATGATGTCAATAGACTACTTAGAAAATTTGACGCCTTTTTCGCTGAAACCTCGTAATTTCATGATGTTCGAACATTCGGCTGTTTTCAGATTTTGACAGATTGTAGGCTTGATACTTCTTATTGAATTACAATATAAATATGTTGTGTTAATTTTAAATGATAATGTAACAAACCCGCGTTGTTTTGCCCGAAAAACCGGACGTGAATTTCGACTCTAAGTTCGCCCTCTTTGAGCTGTGAATTGCCTGTTTTTAGTATCTACATTATCTACATTTTGTCTGATATACGCATTCGCATAATTTACTTACAAATTGAGCATTCCAATGAGGCAAAAATTGCAATTTTTATGTAAACAAAAGAAAAATACGACATTCTAATGTTTAAGTTTTAGATTTTAGTTCACGATCTCAACGCTGCCTGCATAGCTCAGCGGTATATCCCTCGCCTCGTAATACATGACTAACAGCTACCATAATCCATGGTTCGAGTCCCCGCAAATGCAGTGGAAACTATTTATCTTTTCATGATTAAAACATAGTTAGGATTCACATTTTCCTGAGCAGATGGATTCCCTTTACCCTTAAGGGGACGATCCCTTTTTACGTCTCGCTTGGCTGAACGTCAAGTTTTTGCCTACTTACACCTGTTCGATCATCACAATTTTTGGTGTACACGAAGAATAAAGTCTCTAAATTAAACATAAGGACTTATTAATGATTTCAGTGACAAGAACATGGTTAAAATGGTATCAACAGCTTACGATAAAAAAAACTCATGCCATTTTTGCGGAAACCTTATAATTTCATGTGTTTCCGTGAACCGATTTCTTTCCAAAATTGTGTATTTTGTTTTAAATTTATCATGAAATTGAATACTCGTAATGGCAATGGCAATGTAGCCAATAGCATGTAATTTTCCAGTCAAATTTTCCGTTGTTGAAATTTCTCCATAAATTAATCAACATTTATTATTTTTAAACATATATTTAATCTGGCATTCTCAGTAAGGTAACATGAAAAAACAGGTCAAATTCATCGAGAAGTTGGGTAAAAGGTAAAAAAATACGAACTTGGACTTTTCAATACTTTTACTTTTTAACTCGTTTGTTTCACATTTTGCTTAGAAGCTATATCCAAAAATGCGCTCTATTTAACAACATCATAATTATACTAAAAAGAAAGCTTTATTTTTTACTTACATCAGGTTGGTCCTGTTAGAGAAAAATGATTTTTCCAATATAAAATCCCTTGGCAAGACAGTGGTTCTTGTTGTTTTCATCTTCTTCAAGGTCGGTATATCAAAGTTGTCAATTTTTGCTAGCTGCAACTTGGCCTTACCACCTTGTTGCAAACTCTTCATGTCAGCATGCTTTCATTTTATAATGAATTTTGCGCCCAAATTTTGCGTAATGTCATAAAAGGTATATATATGACCTTACAATTGTATCACATTGAAAACAGCAGTATTGTAAAACCAAGAAGACGCAATGACCCCGAAAATATGCAGACAAATTAATACAGCTTATCTCTCTATATAGTCACATTAATAAAAAAAACTGCCTATCTAACATTTTGACGAAATTGAAAAAAACTAAGAAAAGCAGTCTATTTCTTCGTTGCTTTTTTTGTATAATAAACTTCACGATACAAAGCAAAAATATTGGCTATGTTTGCATGTCTAGACGTCTGTAGTACGTAAGCAATTTTAGTTTTTAATTTGATATCGGCAATCACCTAATAACACTATGTGATCAGAGATAGGCAGTTTTGAAGTGGGTGGTTTTTTTTTAAAAGAGTGGACCTTTTGGAGTAAAAATTGTCGTTTTGGTGCATCAACAAAACAACAACAAAAAATAAATAAATCAAAATGTTTCAGTATAATATTACAACCGCTTGGGGTAGTATTTTATCTAAATTGGGTTTTTTTGGTGCTTTTAGGTGTTTTTGTAGACTTTTAGGGGATTTTTTGAACACCTTTTTGATACATAGTCATTTTTTTTGGGGGGGGGGGGTGCTGCAACGCCCCCACCACACCCCACTCCACCTGGCCAGGAATATAAAGATAGACAAGCAAAATATTTCTGCCTGATTGACAACGTGTTTTGTTCTTTTTTTTTTCATTTGACAGTGTACAAAGCAAAATAATGGCTATATTTTTCATTTTATTCCAAATATATTCGCAGACTTTGAGTTATGCAATTTTAATTTTGAATTTGTAGAGCATGTTCAAGGATATATATTTTTTTTATTTATTTACTCACAGCCGGTGTCCCTTAATCTAAATAACTGATTTATTCTAAAATCTCAATTTCTTCAAAATATTAGATAGACAATAATTTTATTAGTGTGATGATATATTAGCTCATCTGAACTCAACTGTGTGATTATAATAATTTACACAGTAAGTAAAATATGGGGGAGTTAATTAAAAAGCGAATGAGTTAAAATGACAACTATTACCCTACACGAATTTTTGTCTTCATCTAAGCCGAGGGGGTGGGGTGGTAACTAGAGTCCCTATATATACAGAGTTGCGACAACTTCCCAAAATCCGCCATTTTGTGTCCAAATTGGATCCAAATATATACAGCAAGCCTATGAGAAAATCCGACCAATTTGCATTTAAAAGGCCGTAACTTCTAAAAATAGCTGTAAAACACCATAAAAGTATGCATTTATAGAAAGCTAACACATAAACGATTCTAAATAAGGGTATAATGATACTTGAAAATAACGTTCATGAATATTAATGAGGTTTAGACATGAAAAAACGTGATTTTTGTGATTTTTCTTTTTGAAATATCTCAGATTTGGTAAAAAATAGACGGAACTCGGCTATTAAAGCATGTTTTTCCACCAAATTTGGTAGAAATGATGCTTGATCAATACTGATATTGATTATAGTAAAATCCAACGAAAACAAAAAGTTTTACCATATTCTGTTGCCATGGAAACGCGGTAATTTCCTCAGATTTGGTAAAAATTGGACCTAACTCAGCCATCATTCACTCGTTTTCAACCAAATTTGGTAGGTGTGATACATGATCAATACCAATATCAATTATCTATAAATTTCACGAAATTACATTTTTAATCATGTTCTGTTGCCATGGAAACGTATAAATTTCCTCAGATTTGGTAAAAAAATGGATCTAACTCAGCCATCATTCACTCGTTTTCAACCAAATTTGGTGGGTATGGTACATGATCAATACCAATATCAATAATACTTACATTTTACGAAATTCGAATTCTAATCATATTCTGTTGCCATGGAAACGTGGTAATTTCCTCAGATTTGGTATAAAATGGACCTAACTCAGCCATCATTCACTCGTTTTCAACCAAATTTGATGGGTATGATACATGATCAATACCAATATCAAAAATTCTTACATTTTACGAAATTCGAATTCTGATCATATTCTGTTGCCATGGAAACGTGGTAATTTCCTCAGATTTGGTAAAAAATGGGCCTAACTCAGCCATCATTCACTCGTTTTCAACTAAATTTGGTAGGTGTGATACTTGATCAATACCAATATCGATAATACATATATTTTACGAAATTCAATTTTTTGCCATGGAAACGTATAAATTTCCCCAAATTTGGTAAAAAATAGACCTAACTCAGCCATCATTCACTCGTATACAACAAAATTTGGTAGATGTGGTACATAATCAATACCAATATCAATTATATATAAATTTCACGAAATTCGATTTCTGATCATGTTCTGTTGCCATGGAAACGTGGTAACCTCATCTTAGGAAATTACCACATTTTCATGGCAACAGAATATGAAAAGAATTCGAATTTTGTGAAATTTATATATGATCGATATTAGTATTGGCCATGTGTCACACCTACTTAATTAGGTAAAAAACGAGTGAATGATGACTGAGTCATGTCAATTTTTTAACAAATCCGAGGAAATTACCGCGTTTCCATGGCAACAGAATATGATTAAAATTCGAATTGCGTAAAATTTTTGTATAATCGATATTGGTATTACTCATGTGTCATACCTACCAAATTTAATAAAAAACGAGTGAATGATGGCTGAATTGGGCCAATTTTTTACCAAATCTGGGGAAATTAATACGTTTCCATGGCAACAGAACATGATCAGAATCCGTATTTCGTGAAATTCATATATAATCGATATTGGTATTAATCATGTGTCACACCTACCAAATTTGATTAAAAACGAATGAATGATGACTGAGTTAGGTCCATTTTTTACCAAATCTGAGGAAATTAACACGTTTCCATGGCAACAGAATATAGTTTGAATAGATTTTTACATTAATTTTACTATAATCGATATTGGTATTGATCAAGAATCATACCTACCAAATTTGGTGGAAAAACATGCTTTAATAGCGGAGTTGTGACTATTTTTTACCAAATCCGAGGAAATAAACACGTTTCCATGGCAACAGAATATTATTTGAATTCAATTTTCGTGAAATTTATGTAAAATTGATATTGGTATTGATCATGTATCACATCTACCAAATTTGGTAGAAAACGAGTGGATGATGGCTGAGTTAGGCCCATTTTTTACTAAATCTGAGGTAATTAACACGTTTCCATGGCAACAAAATATGATTAGAATTTGAATTTCGTAAAATTTGTGTATATTCGATATTGGTATTGATCATGTATCACACCTACCAAATTTGGTGGAAAACGAGTGTATGATAGCTGAGTTAGGTCAATTTTTTACCAAATCTGAGGAAATTACCACGTTTCCATGGCAACAGAATATAGTAACAATAATTGTTTTCATTTAATTTTACTATAATCAATATTGGTATTGATCAAGCATCATACCTACCAAATTTGGTGGAAAATCATACTTTAATACCTGAGTTATGTCTATTTTTTACCAAATCTAAGGAATTTTTGAAGAAAAATCTCAAAAATCACGTTTATTCATGTTTAAACCTCATTAATATTCATAAACGTTATTTTCAAGTATCATTATGCCTATATTTGGAATCCTTTATGTGTTAGCTTTCTATGAATGTATACTTTTGTGGTGTTTTAACGCTATTTTTAGAAGTTACAGCTATTTAAATGCAAATTGGCATGATTTTCCCATAGACTTGCTGTATAATTTTGGATCCACTCTGGACACAAAATGGCGCCCATGAGCAAAATTTGAAATCCCGCCATGTCGCTACTCTCCATATATAGGGACTCTAATGGTAACCACCCGCCCTGTGAAAATGAAATTGACTTGAGTTTTTTTATCTATTACCAAAAAACACGATGAAAATCCGATTTTTATTTTTTTTTTTTTAATCTAGTTTTGTTGTTTTATACCATAGTATAGGGTAGGCTCTCCTCTTCTCATTTATACCAAAATCCTGAAAATCGGCCAAGGCATTACATAATTAAGGCATCTTATAGTTAAGTTCTAAATATCGGATTTTCATCGTGTTTTTTGGTAATAGATAAACAAAATGGTAATTCTAACATGTTCTGTAAGTTTAAGCTTCATATAGTATGCAGATATTTTTTAAATTTTCTTTTTGAATTTTCTATGATGGGGGTGGTCCCCTACCCACAGACTCTGACGGCTTACCCGACTCACCTAAGGTGGTACCCCGACTTTTTCATAACAATATGACTGCAAAGGATGTACAAACGATTACTAGATGTCTGGGATTACTTTGTTTTGTGTTGGGGCAATCGGCGACAAGTTCATCATTAAGAGGGTGCCACACACCCCTTAGATGAACAAGACGTGTCAAATTTGTGTTAACTATAACCAAATATTACACCTCACTTACACATGCACAGATTTATTAATTTTCATTTTTAAGTCACATGAATCTAAAGATAAACAAATAAAATGGGTAAAATTGATCGTGATATTATATAGGTTTTCCTTGACGATTTCAGCAAATATGCACATCAATTGGTAAAACAACCATTCAATTTCGCCCTGATTTTTAAAACGACGTGATATCCAAGTTTCAATTTCGCTAACCTTGCATTCGATTTAATTTATCAAAAGTCGAAAACATTAATGCACATAGTGATTCATTTAACCGATTACAAATACGTGATTAAGCACTCTGTTTGACGAAATGTGTGGCCAATTATTAGGAATGTGTTCTCTATTTCGGAGCGAATCTACTCGTCATTATGATACGAACCAAATTGAATATTCTTTTTCATTTGTCATGATTCAAATCTGCAATACTGAATTGAATTTCATATATAGCTATGGCTATACAAATCATGGTGTCAGTGTTTATTCAATATATATAGTTTATTTCAAGCCAAATTAATATTTTCGTTTCATTCTTAAATGCCATCCAGAGTTCTAGCGATAGTGGTACTAGACACGAACGGATTATTGGGGAGGTCAGCTCGCAGTTAAGTGGGCATTGAGTCGACCCAAAGTAATCAGGAGGTTGTTATCTAGGTACCCCTGAAGGGTATCTCTCATTTCGTCGTCAACCTTTATTGGACCTCCTTTTAATAGGTAGCTTGTTGCGGCGCCCATCTCGCAGATATAAACCAATGATAGATCTTACCGTCGAATGCTTGATACCTAGAGTATCAGCAACCTCCAAATAGTCTGTGTCTTCAGCCTCAAAGGCATCAATCAGGCAGCTGGCAGCCGATTTCTAGTCTGTCAATGTCCGGAATTCGCCTGTACCTTCCTCGGATGGCAGCCATAATGGGATATATAGGGAGAGTTGATGTGTAACGTATAGAGTGCAAATTTGGATTAGATGATGCTATCGTGGCAAATGATGGGCAAAGAAAGGAAGATTTTTTAAAGCACAAGCTTTTATACCTCATTTTATACAATACTTGGCAATTTTCAAAAGACAAGAGCACATTGGTTAGTTAAAACTTTTGTTAAAAAGTCAATGAATTGTCATGCTTGAGCATACCTTAATATACACGCGCAATCGGCTGTTCATTTTGCGAAATAGATTAATTAAGAAATGAAAATGAAAAGTTGATTGGGGATGTGCATTCGAATTCGCGCGAAATGATCTTTCAATACATTAAATTAAATGCATATTCGCGAAATCGTACACTGATTTTTATCGTTGGAAAGTTGGGTTTCGGAAATAGAATGGTTAATTGCTAAATTGAAATTGAAATTGTGAATGTTCATTCGATTTCGCACGAAATTGAATGCATCCATTACAAATTGATGTGCATATTTGCTGAAATCATCCGGGAAAACCTATATTATAACAGGAGTTGTTTTTACATGCCAAAAGAACTTTGAAGTATAATTTTTGTAAGGATTTAACGGTGATCCCGTAACTTGCCTGCAAGACTCAATGGTGTTTCCGTTACTCGTCATCGGAACTTAGCGGTGTTTCTGTTACTTGCTGGTGACTTCATGGGGGTAACTCACCATTTTTACTCCCCATCTCCAAACTTGCCCATTTTTAACTCACTCAAAACATGCCCTCCTATTATTACACCTATGAAGGATACCACCGGAGGTCTTAGATACGGTTGCATAGAGACCGAATGTTTGCAAACAAATCAGACTTGTTATGTTTATACGATTCATAAGTGAGTTAAAAAAAACATATTTTACGTGACTTTTTCCACTTTCTCTAATAGTCATCGTATTAAATATATATTTTCTTGCCAAAAACTTAATAAATTGTTTTTTAGCCTCTGTTAACCAATACTCCAGGGCATGTATCCTTAAAGAAACATATATTGCGCGAGGCAATTCCTAACAAATTTGTAAGAATTGAATATCAAATTTGAAGTCAAATTCTTTCAATTATTGTTATAAGTTATTTTAAATATATGGGCTAATAAGGATGGTTTTGAAGAAAATCGAAGCAAAATTGATTTGCCAACAGGCGCAGAGGTTCATAAGCCTACAGGTGTAATGTAATACAGCGTCCGAGTGACTGAGCGTCCTAGCTGCTATTCATTTGTGTAGAACGTAACTGTAGACTCTAAAAGGTATCTCGTCGTTTTCGCGACGAGAAAGCCTAGTCAGATTTGTTTGACTTGAATTTGGTCAGTTTGACTAGATATGCTAGTTATTTAGCTTTATTTCGACGAGAAACCCTAGTCAAAATTTTTTTGACTTGAATCTGGTCAGTTTGACTAGATATATCATAAAGTCTCGAATAAAATTAAACACCACAGAAAATATATATACTATATTAAAGTCAAGATACTACACGTCCCTCTTTGGCAAGTCCACATTTCAAGGTATTCTTGAAGATTAGTCATTGCACTCTCGACTATTCAAAGGTACCTAATGATGATGTGACACTTGACACTGGTTGAATTCCCTTACCTTCCCAGATAGCAAATTTAGTTGACCAAACGTTAGGCCAACATTGACCCAATGTTGAACCATCTAGTCAAATTGACTAGATTCTGATCAAAAGTGACTAGATACTCTAGTCAAATTGTCACATGATTTTCTAGTCACTAAATGTTACAATATTTTTCTAGTCAAAATGACTAGGGCCTAGTGAAGTCATATTTTACACGAACATCTAGTCAAATTTGACTAGACCATTTTAAGAGTGTACATGTACGATCAATAAATTATTGATTGCGACTTATTCCGTGTAGTTCAATTAGACCCGGACTCCTGGTTTAATTGGGGACACTCAGTCTCATTACACCGGCGTTGATTTGTTCTCTTGTGTGGAAAGTCAGACTTTGATTGCAGTTTCCGAAATGATCCTTTCGTTCCTGAAAAACCATAACATGTACCATTTGAATCACGAATATCTACCGGTTGTAATGATGTGAGGCACTCCCCGTGTCATCCAAAAATTACCAAACTGCAAAATAATCGAGAGATCTCCGACCAAACAGTAGTCCATGGCTTTGATCGACTCTTGTAAAGTACAAAAGGTAATTTCCCAAAAGTGCCCTTCAAAACTGGAAAAAAAGACATAATTCTCTTCCAAAATAGTTGCTTACTTTTTACCCAAAGGTGATTAAGTCACATCGTGAAATGCA
>JXSR01S001751.1:29834-48082 GCA_000969725.1 Ophiothrix spiculata
TCTCGAGACTTGCAATATAGGGTATAAAAATCGACATGGTGCTCTGCAAGTCTCACATAGGGTACGTATCAAATTTGGCTTTTAAGTCTCTGATAGGGTATCAAACCAAAAAAGGAATGGTTGAATTAATGACAATGGTGCCTTACATTGCTAATAAAAGTGCTTCAAAGAGCAATTTACCTATGATTTCTTGTAATAATTATTTTGTTACATTTGTGTACGGTCTCAGATAGGGTATTAATTTGAACAGGTATGGTCTCGGATAGGGTATCCATTCGATCAGATATGGTAGATTTATAGTCTCAGATAGGGTATCATTTCACCCATTTTTGCAAATTTTTGGTTTCATATATGGTCACCTTCGGAAGATGTGGAACTCGGGTGGTTACCTGGAAACAAATATCAGTTACCCCCACCGGGAGGATAATAGACCATTCCTCACTGAAAGTTTGAATATT
Source organism: Ophiothrix spiculata (assembly GCA_000969725.1). NCBI lineage: Eukaryota > Metazoa > Echinodermata > Ophiuroidea > Amphilepidida > Ophiotrichidae > Ophiothrix > Ophiothrix spiculata. The sequence goes on from JXSR01S001751.1 coordinate 30,293, forward strand.
CAATTTCACTCACAAGTGAATATTCAATTTCTAGATCTAGTGAGCAGCCTGAAAAAAGGGGTCTTGAACGCCCAGACATATGTATCCTGCCCACATATGTAAGTGCCCCCCCCCCACCCGGGATAATATTTGTATACCTTCATATGGCCTTGTGCAACCAAAAGTGAAACATACAGGGTGTGGTTGCACCGCCTTTGGCTATGCCACTAATCATACAAAAACCAAAGAACTTTAAATCGAGAAGCGGTACTGGTCACCATCTTGTTGTCGCTAATGGAGCAGAGTTATTGTACTTCCAAATATGTTCAGAGATTGGCCCATAATCCAAGCTGCTCGGATAAATCTTCGGCCAGATCGCGTAAATCTCACTTGACACATATACAGCATGTGCATTTTGTTTCACGCACAAACCGTGTCAGCGTTTCAAGCAGGATCTATTGCGCCTTTTTCTGATCAAGAAATGCCAATTTTCCACTCATCTGTTTTGAAGGCTCTGGAAGTGTGGCACCCGGAACTGTAAAATGACGAAAGTACAATTACTCACCCTCCATGAGCAACAATCCAAGATGGCCGCCATCCCATAGGTTAGGCCAAAAAAAATTAATTGTTGTGTTGCCCTCAAGTAGGATTTCTGAAAAATTGAGTCGGTCGGTCGGAAAATAATTTTTTTTAAAGGCACCTAAAGTACCAAATTCGGGTGCATTTTCCACTATTTTCAAAATATTTTCTCAAAAAACACCCAATCTGAGCAAAATTGGGCACTTTCCCGACCCTAATATTTTTTTTTTAAATTTTGAATATGGTCGGTCGCTGAAGGCAACATAACAATCTATTTTTTTGGCTTTACTCGACAGTCAAATCAAAATGTTGGCGAGCATCACTTCTCTTTTATAATTTCTTTTGTCAAAAACATATAATAAACATCTTTTGAGTACTGTAATAGCGATAACACTTACAATCTGCAAAATAATTTCTTTATATCACAATATAAATATATTCTTCAATTTATAATTCTTGTAATACTTTTAAAATAAATATTTCAGAATATTGATATATTAGTATAATCATTAGGCCAAAGAAAAAAAAAGGTTTGTCTCAAAGCTGAAACCATTTTCTAAACTTTCCGCAAAGCAGCTGAATCTTTAAAATAACTTTCATCCTCCATGACTGTCACGAGATCCCACAAGCAAATCAACAACAAGCAGGATGGTTGTTCTTCACAAAATACACAATAAATACTACACGAAGTCTACGAGCCTGTTAAAGCTAACTGTAGTAAATGTTGTAGTAACGCACACTCAATGTCGACATAAGAACACAATTTCTGCAAAGGACTAATAGATGACGATCTGCAGTTGCAATCTTTCTCATACGAGCTTGCCGCAAGATTTTGGACGTATCAAATTTGAAACATGAATTCCTTTTGGATGAGAAAAAATCAAATTTTCTCCGATTTCTTTGGAAAATATTTAAAAAAAAAAAAAATTGAAATAAAAAAAATTCCCGCATTACTTTTTTTCAAAATTGCCCGATTTTACTAATGCGCGCGTCAGCTTTGAGACAAACCTTTTTTTTTCTTTGGCCTTATAAGCCATTTCAATGCATCTTAATCAGAGAGTTCACTAAGTTGTCACTACTTGTTTCAGTCAAGTGTCATTTGAACCATTTATGTAACAAGACCCAACTTACAAATAGGTCTATTACAAGGAAATAAAAGCTGAGATCTAAAGCTAAAAATGTTTCCAAGTGTTTCAATGGAGGTCCCCCACAAGAAAAAAGGTAATAAAACTTCCCCATTTCCCATAATGCATTTTGATACTGAAATAACTTCTCACTTATTTTAGAAACAAGTTTTAACACAATTACACTAAATAAACCATTTAGTAAGTCTGTATCATTCCCGGGGGGGCCACTCTCATTGCAAGGTGGACACCATGCTCATACATGGACTTTCAAAATGGACCCTAAACGAGTACTTATCTTTCGTCCATATGATACCCTAAACAAGTATTTTGTTATCTTTTCCCAACCCTAAACAAGTATGTTCAAATCAAGTCTGAAAACATACCCTTATAGAAAATAGAAAATGGATGATTTGTAAGGGTGATACAGAAAAAGGGGTACACTTAAGAAACAAGTTATTTACGTTTAAAGATAGAATTAGAAAGAACAGCATTGCAACCCAGATTACAACATGCATTGATTCTCTTGTTACAATAATAGTCACACCTGCATTTCTAAATATCTCCCCAGTACAAGAATTACTAAATTGTATATACAAATGGTTTCCAAGGATATCATTGAGCATGACATTTTTAATCATTTATTTCAAATTTGACAAGTCACTTCTTCGGGTCTTTCACAAAAATAATCATTATTGTACAGGTAAATAAAGTGAATGGACGGTATGGAAAAATTAAGTGACATTGACCATAAATTGATATTGATTTTCCAGTTTTATGGAACTCAGCCAGATTGGTGTTTGTGAGTGGGGATGCTTGTGTAGGGTGGTGCCAAGGGATGGCATGGGGAAAATATCCCCCATGGCGTCCTTGGTATTTGACCCCCAAGTCAAAAGCCTTGTCCCCATGCATTCAATTACGGACACAAATTTCACACTTAATTTCCCCTTGTTTTTGATAATTTAAATGCGAAAAAACCCAGGTTTTAGCTGAAGTTAGCAGATTTGACGGAATTAATGCATTACAAAAATGCCCATTATTTTTCCTCTGACTAAAATATTTGGCCCCAGATGTTTCCTTTACCCCCAGTTTGACCCAACTTTGAAAATCCTGGAACCACCACTGAATGGATGATGATGAAGTAGATAACTTGGGGAAGTGAAGAGGATTGCTGGGTGTAGAGTAAGACAATAGATACAGTAGAAACTCATTATAACGAAGTTGCTGGGGACAGACAAATTACTTCTTTATATCCAAAATTTCGTTATATGAGGGTTTTTAAAACAATAAAAAACAAAAAAAATTAGTAAAATGGTACAGGAAAATTACTACTTTATAACAGAGCTTTTCTTATATCAGATTTCGTTATAATGAGTTTCTACTGTAATACTTTATTGACATAACCCCAATATCCCCAACTTTGTCTCCATGCTTGAATAAAAATTGTGACGAGAATGGTATCTCCCCTGTAAATCTATGGGTAAGCCTGGGAAAGGAAAGGAGAACCATCTGTATCCTACTTGATATATAGAAATCATTGTAACAATCAAACACTATGGTCAATGACAAGAACACCGTCGGTCACGTTCAGGATATTTTGCATAGAATAGCTCATGTATACTGATTACACAGCCCGTCTTTATTTATAGCAAGTGAATTACAAGGCCCTACCAAATGATTAGTAAGTGTAATATATATATGTAGTGAATATTAATTTCTAATGAAGCAAAATATATTTGACCTTTTACCAATATTGATTTTAACTGTAGGCCCCTCCTCCCTTTCAAGTTCAAATTTAACTCAAAAACAGATAGTCAGTGGTGTAGCCAGGGGTGGGCAAATTTGCCCACCTTGGAAATTTTTTGGAGAAATTTTGAAGACCTGGGAGAAAAATAAAGGGGGCAGGAATTGCCTTTTCCCAATAAAATTATGACAATTAGAGCTGAAAATCGCTAAAAATTAGGTTGAAAACTTCATAAAGCACAATATTTGGCGGTTTTTCTTGAAAAACTCGGCCGAGTCGGCCCCTTGGAACCCCTGTAAAGTCGCTGGATAAAATCCAATTGGAGAAATCTTGGTTTGCCCACCCTTGGAGAAAGGCCTGGCTACGCCACTGCAGATAGTTTTCTGAATTTCATCAATTTTGCCACTTTTTAAATATGCCACTTAACAAATATTTAATTATTTGGGTCCAGAGGTAACTGGGTATTCTGACTGGGTAACCACCCATATTATCAGAAATTTGAGACGTGGACAGTCTTGAGACTTGCAGTATAGGGTATCAAAATCGCCCTCCTACTCTGCAAGTTACTATAAACACTTCACAAAAATTGTTCAAATGGTGTACAATTATGTTTTACTTGATTTCTCACATATTGTCACATTTGCCTAGCCACTGGCGTAACAACAGGGGGCAGGGGGGCAAGTTTCCCCCTCTGAAGGCTCTCAGGGGGAAATTTCACGGACCCAGGGGAAAAATAAAGGGGAGGGAAAGAAGGAAAAAAAGGGAAAGGGAGAGAAAGAAGAAGAAAAAGAGAAAAGAAAGAAGGAAAAAGAAGGGGGAAAGGAAAAAAGAGGAAGAAAAGGGAAAAAAGAGGGAGAAAAAGAAAGAGAAAAGGGAAAGAAAACAAAAGGGGAAGATAAAGGGGAAGAAAAAAGGATAACAAAGGGAAGGAGCCACACCCAAATAGCCCCAATTTTTCCCCTTTTTTGATAATTAAGATGTAAAATGTCATTAAAATTTAGCGCTTCGCGCAAATTTTAAGCTATTATGTCAATTTTACAAATAAAATTTGCCATTTTTTGCCATAGTTTTGCAACAATTTTTTCGCGCTCCACCCGAAGTCCATCATTTTATAACAATTTTAGGTAAAAATGGGGGGGGGGGGTTTGGGGCTTAGCCCCCCCTGGCGACCAACACCTGTTACGCCACTGTGCAGCAGCCTAACATCTCAGATAGGTTATTCATTTGAACAGGTATGGTATCGGATAGGGTATTCATTTGAACAAATATGGTAAATTTTTGGTCTCGTATAGGGTTACTTTTGGAACCTGTGGAACTTGGGTGGTTAGCCGGGCAAAAATATCAGCTTCCCCCCCCCCCCCAGGATTTGGTAATCACTAGTTTATCACTCGATATAAAAAGTTCGAATTAAATACACTTGAAATATAGCAGTCACTAAAAATAAACACTATCAAGAGCCAGGAAATGGTCAGTCATATCGGACTTATTCCCGTGTATATTCCTACTCATGGGCGATTACACTGCACTTAACTCATTTACGGTTGGTTGTCACTTATAAGTCATATTCCTTAGTATTTAAAGCTATTATACAGGCATGAAAATGGACCTTCAAAAAAAAAAGCTGAAAGGGTCAACATTTGCACAAAAGAGCTGAAAATTTGGCTGATTTTACAAGAAAAAGCTAAAAAAACAAGTGTACAATTCCAAAAAAAAAAACCTGATGATTTTCATGCTTGATTATAAGGCCCTGTTCAATGATTAGTAAATGATGAAACGTGCATGCCTGTATTATTTTCAAATGATGCCGCAAATGTATATGACCGGTTACACAACTCCAGTAAATTACAGATTTTAATATTTTTCACAATAGATGCCCTGATATATAGAAACTATATTAAAGGTGTATTGGACAAGTTATCACGAACATATTTCCAAACATTGAAGTGGTAGCAATAATGCAGCAAGTCAAGTTTAATTTTATTAAGTTCAACCATCTAATGTATCGAAATACTTAGATTTTCTTTCATTATCAAATATTGACCTCTAAAATTGAAACTTTATTTGAAAGCAATACTATAAGATTTTGATCAAAAATTGTTTTGAGTAAAAACAACCTAAAATGAAGGTATGTGACTAACTAAAAAAGTGTTTTCAAGTGTATTCTGTCATAAACTCATTTTGACTCCGGAAAATGGATGACGAGCACATGCATGCTTTCCTATACTAATACACATAGAATTAAATACGGGATCCCAAATTTAATTCAGCAAATGATAATAACAGAAAAACTAAGCATATTTAAGACTATGGTCACAATACTTTGTATGAACAGTGTTTAGTCCGTTTAGACGGACCATGGGAGCCAGGCAGCCAGCAAAGCGAGCAGCGAACGCACCGCGTGGTTCTTGTAGATGGACTTAACACTATTCGCAACTGTTCGAACTAAGTATTGTGACCATGATAGTCTATGCCAAATCGTTTGGAGGGTATTAATATCTACCAAAACCAAACCCAATAAACTAAGAAAATCTAAAGTTATGGGTGACAGGGGCGCTTTATTTTTTTCTTTATTTTGAAACATTATAACATTGCTTTAATTTATCTGCAATTTATTATGTAAAATGAAAGTTTTACAACCAAGACTTCACCTTTTTTAGTTTTAAGTATTAATACATATATTTTGAGAATAATCCCCTACCCAATATCATTGTGCAAAACAAAAATCTCTATTCAGACTGTTCTTACATTTTAAAACAAAATTTGGTACTTCACTGTTATTATCTAACATATAAAGTGTGAAAAATCCTTAGACAACACTTTGATTTATGTCCAATGCACCTTTAATTTAGACTTGGGTTATACAAGCTGATATTGATAAGCATTGTTGAGAAGTGTGTTACTATTGCATTCTATGCAAACTAATAAATTAAATAGAAACTTTGATATAATAAATTAACCAGCTCTTTTTGTACGGCCAAAATAATTAAATTGTTTGTCTCAAAGCTGCTGCCGCAGGCATTTATTGAAAACCATGCGCATAAACAAATTTTTTCTTCTATATTTATTTTATTCCATTGTTTTTGAAACAACTTCAAAATCTTGACACTTGAATAAAAACAAGTGTAAATACAAGTTCAAATATCCTTTGTAGCATGTGATTCTTATTTCCTTCACTAATATGGTTTAACCCTGGTTTTCCGGTCAAAAATATCATCACATAGGAATAAAATTTGGAGGTAAAAAGAAATAAAATAAAACAAAATAAAAAACACATTTTGCATTAAGTTTCTCACCTAGTGGTGAGCGTTGAGACAAACAATTTAATTATATTTGTCTAATATTAACCAAATCATAAATAAGAATTTCTAGGGCAAAATTTATCCTACCCTTCTCAATTTTTATCATAATTTCATTTTTTTGTGTGTAAGCATTCAATACATGAAAAAAGCCGTAATTGTTTATTCAAAATGACACATTTTCAGCATAAATCAATGGCACCAAAAGGTGCCAATATCGGAAGTGTAACTAAATATGTCATAATAATTCATAATTGCAATGAAATAAATGGCAAACATCAAACCAAATCAATTTAATTTATAGATCTGTTTTTGCAAAGTTATATCATGAAATGGATGCACTTCATAATATACATTAAGGGAGTCAAACCCTATACAAATCAACAACAGCAATGCTTCCATGCATATTTTTTATCCCAAGAGGGTGGCTTTAACTGTCTGAGAGTGATAAAAATATGCTGACACATTGGATGCAGATTTGTTGCTTTGTGGAGACCCACTCTGTATGTACTCTGTATGAATCCATTTCATCAACGAAAATATCCCTGAAAATGTATCAATATTATGTTTAAAGAACATTTCCAGTTTGACAATTTTTTTTAGTATGGTCTTGCTTTGCATGCAGTTAGAACTAGTATCGTTGCCCTGATCACCCCTCCATCGGACCCAGCAACGAGCCCAGGCAGCGCGCGAAGCGCGCATTGGTTAAGGGATGTGGGACACTGAGTGGATGGATGTTGGACAAGGCACTCAGCAGTGGCAAAGGGATGTTGGACACTGAGTGGATGTTGGACAAGGCACTGTAAACAGGGCTACATGCAGTTTGCGACTGCTTGTGTCTAATCCAAGTTCTCCACCATTTTGAAACACCCTGAGAGTTTAGCTAAGGTGACCAAAGATTTGGTTACCAAGTTACTTTGCATTATTTGACAAATGATGCAATACAAGATCAAAGACAATTGACTTTGAATACCACAGATGTTCAGCAATTAAGGACCTGATTGACCCAATATTGAGCTCCATGTGGTCCAGCATTTTGCATGGCTGGTATTGGTAGATTGGGGTCTCCATTGACCTGATTATTGACCAAACTGTTCGTCTGATTACAACATACTTCAAAATGCAGAATCATAGGCTTTTTACAATTTTCAAACGATAACCACAATACCTACCTTCAGATGATCTTCAACCTCACTCATAATTACACCATACACCAAAATTGAATTTGTCCTTCATTCCAAGTTTCTGAGCTATATAATTGGTTTCATATTGAACTTTACATAACTAAGCTTGTAGCTAGGTAATAGTGACTACTATCGAATGATATATACCTATGCATTGGAAATCAAAATGTTTACTTTGCATAATCAACCTCAGATGCTTTTGTAACTGAGCCAGTAGGAATTTTGCTACATGGAAGGTCACACACTTGAAATTCATATTTTCTAAAAACTTATATGGTGTAATATCATGACATGAAATCATAAAATTAGAATTTTTTGTTGAGATAAAAAAAAACAAAACCAAAAAGTAGAATAGATGGAATTATCTTGAAAATCAATCAAGATGGGACGTGAAATTAAGTGACAGATAGTGAGATCTTTTTTATTCTAAACTTATGAATAGGGATCCAAGACAAAACCTTGTGACATCTGCAACTAGATTCTCACCAGACTAGCTATTTCCAATCAATGGTCAAATCATAATGCTCATTCTTAGCCATGCGTTTCCAGGCTGTAAAGTCCCTCCTTGTCGTTTCCCTACAGCTCATCAACTTGACCGTCTGCAGACTACAGTTGCCATCGTTAAACAAGAACTGCGTCATCACTTCACCGTTAACAGCATTGCACTCATGCAAGGTCATCTCCTCCAGATGCGCTAGTTGATTTCTTTGCATCACCTCTAGTAGAACATAATCCGTAAGTGTATCAGTCCGAATGAGATTCAATTTCTTAAGCTGCGAACTACAAGACAGAATCTGGGTCAGAGTGGACGGTGATAAACTCAGATCTGAATGCTTACTCCATATGCTTAAATCTTGCAAGCATTGACAGATATGAGCAGGATGATGAGATACTGCGCTACTATAAAAATGTGCCTCATCATGCATCATGAATATGTTGAGGCCGCAAAGATTAGGGCATAAACTAAAAACGGTTAACAGATCTGTCTTATCTATATCATGTAGTGCTAGCTTCTGAATTCTGCTACCACGTTCCGATAGTAGCGGTACTACACCCCCATCAAATGTGATGTTGCTACGGCCGTCTTGCTGACAGCATAACTCCAACTGCCTTAGCTCCGTCAGTCCAGATAGTTGTTTTAGGCCGTTATCATCAAACCCTGTGCATAACTTCAGATCAACATGAGTTATCTGAGGGCAGAGTAGAGGTATGAGGACAAGCATAGTATTCGGGGTGTAGGTGAAGTCTTCTGATAGCAAAGATCTCATTTTGTATTTCCCTAGAGCTTCATCTGACATAACTTTGGCAACACACATTTCAATATCCTCTTGTTCAACACGATCTTCATCATGATAATTACAAGGCAGATAGGATTCGAACAGGCATTCAAATATGCCTGGATAATGCACCACTTGTAATTGAGGTATATTCTTGATAACATCAGCAACACCTTGCTTTGTTGCATAAGTCTGTGAGATATCTAGTGCTAAGAGTTTCAACTTGGAAGGTCTTTCCGATGCCATCCAGCAGAGGTCTTCAAGGTCTGCATCACTGATTCCAGATTTCCTGACTTTGAGTTCCACCAACTGGTGACTGTTACTAAGCAGTTGCTGCATCACCTGGGGTTGGAAATAAAACAAGATGAAGACAAATTTAGAATTACATTTGAATGGTTAAAGCCATGCAGATTCTACATGATTATAAAAACTCGAAAAACGTGTTTGTATCAAAGAGAGAAAAAACAGGAATAAACAAACAAAATGTATTTCATTAGTCCTCCAAAACTCCATTTCCAACCAAATTTCTTTCATATTTCCAAGTTCCAAGAGTGTGCTTACTTGCTGGTTTAAGCATGACTTACTATCTTTTAAGGTGATTCAAACAATGCTTTTCCCACTATAAAAATGCTAGTTGCTTATACTTTTAATTTTGAGGATTCATTGATTTACTTGAAGAAACACTGTTATTAAATAAATATGTCGGATTTTGAAATGGGGGCTCCCTACATGGGCTAATCAATCTGGACTTCAGCAAACGATCGCACGAGCGTAAGTGATTACGCCTGTGCATATATATGCGTAGTTGCCTTATTTCCACACACACCCCAGTGTGTAAATACGCGCAACTGGAGTAAAGTCAGATTGATGCGCAACCATGTGAACACAATCTGCACTTCGGAAATGCACATTCATCTAGATTTGACATTCCAGAGTGAAAAGCCCCATGGTTAGCACCTTTAAGGAGTACACAAGAACTATCAAGGCCAGCTGATATCAATATAAAATCTAAAGGGCTTAAATTCTCATACGCATTTATCTTCACTTCTGTAGCAAGAAGTATTAAGTCGAGAAACAAGTTACTTCAAGTGAAACAAACATTATAAATGTAGTACAATTCTTAATCAAACAGACCAAGTGACATTTAGGAAGTTTTCAGATTCATATCTTGTGGCTTATGTTTTCTTCAATTGTTCCCTAGAACGTGAAATCAAATCTGATCAGTTTATAAACACATTTCTGCTTGCAAAATCTTTGTCATATGACAAATGCCAAACTTGAACCAAATACAATGGTGTAATGTAGGGGAGGGGCACTCAACTTTGGTTTTTGTAGGAGCATCGAGACACACAAGGTCAGAAATTGATAATATAATAATGTTCATCTAAATGGGTTTTTTTTTTAAATTTAGAAATCATATTTTGAGAAATTGTGGTAAATAATAATCTAAATTTAAAATCATAATGTACAGAATATACAATTTTAATCTACCACTGGACCACAATGCATATCTTTAAGAAACTGAATTGAACTGAAAATGATGCCCTGGGAATTTTCTCTAGGTATCCATTTGTCTGTGACAAATTTTGATGCCAATTTCTTCCTGATGTATTATGTGTCTTTTTATTTTTCACTTCTTAAATATTTTCCATGATATTGCTTCATGAAGGCATGAGATTAGAACTCCTAGTTTCTTTTTGTTGGAAGTAAGGGTTAGAAGTAAACTTGTACTTTTGTATTAGGGAGTGGCCAAGGTATGCAAGCAAACAAACAAACAAGAAACAAACAAACATTATATGTATATTTGATTCAAATAAAGGTGAAGTTGAAACCATCAAATGGTAAAGTATTCAATAAAGGTCTTGGCTAAAGATATCAGCAATTTGAAGGGCAGATTCCTAAGAGGGGTGGGTTTAATCGATTTGAAATGTCATTACTCACAAACATTTGCTTTTCAAAAGAAGTATCTGAACTTAAGGCATTTCCTTCGAGAAGTAGTTGCTTATGACTGCAGAATAACGATTGGTTTCATAGATGCATTTCAAAACAATTGTATTGCAATTTTCAATGTACATTGAACACACGCTTTACTATACTTTTATCAACACCAAATAGGCAGGAATTATGAGACATTTCTTCATCAGCAAGTAAACATACTCCCACTTACACGCGCGTCATAGATAATTACGCGCGAGTCACGCTGTATCTCCTGCACTCCTGTATCTCCTGACTATATTTCTTATTTCGATATTTTGAAGAACGCCAAAAAAACTTACACAAATGTGAAAGTCAGACATATCAAAGTAGCATTAACTATTTTAGAAGTACATATATTAATTGACTGTTTTGAGGTATCTCTATACTTTGTACAGTAAATCAGGTGAATTTTTGGGAAAACATGAACTTTTTAAAAGCCTTTTGTCTTCAAAAAAAGTAGGGTGACTTACTGTTATTATTTTAGATTCGTTCAGCACAAAAAAATCTACCAAATGCTAGATTGTTAAGAAATTCAATAGAAATTTTAATTCTGTGAGGGCACCCCTTAAACTAATGGAAAGAGTTAGAGATATTTTGTAAAATAATGGTCAATTTAAACCCAATTGGCTGTAAACAAATTTTTTTATGACCATAAGCTTACTGTTATTGCTCTAAGAATAGATGTTGTTTACAGATATAAAAATACAAAAAGTAAGAAGATTGCTTGTTGGCAACTTCAATATTTGATATATTTTGGTTCACTTTGGGTCAATTCATAGTTGGCCTTCAAACAAAATTTTCGCCATCAAACATTTTGTCGTTATATCAAACTATGGACAGCCATATGTGTCAAAAAAGTGTCAACAAGAGAAAGGTGTTTAAAAATTGATAAGGGTGTCTATTAGAACAAAAAGGGTGTCTAAAATACCCCAAAAGGGGTGTGTAAAACCCATAATGGTGTCTAAACCCAAAATTGATATGTAACCCAAAACGGCGTATGGAATCAAGAATGGTATCTAAAACCAACAACACCTATGGCCACCAATAGTTTGACATCACAACAGAATGTTTGATAGCGAAAAGTTTGTTTGGAGGCCAACTATAAATTGACCCTTTGAGCAACACTGACGAAGCAATTACTTGAACCATGCTTGAATACGCACCTGTCTATCAACTCTGGTAGAACTGAGGTCAAGACTAACAATACTGTGAAGACCTTTGGCTAGAATACAGAGAGCTTGTTTAGATACCCGTTTACATCCTGAAAGGTTCAAAGATTTCAGCTTCTGTGAAAACATAAAGGCAAGTTGGAATGTTAATTAAACACAGTACAAAGTTAGTATGCTTTGGTGAAAAAAAAACAGCTTTAGGTTTACCACAACATCAAATTTTACAACTTAGTTGGGTCAAAGTGATGGTTCTTCAAAATATGCAATTTGGATCATGAATAGCACAATTGCATATTGGTGGTTTGACAAATTTTCCTTTCTAGAAGTATAATTTATAAGACAAAGTAAAAAAAAAAAGTTTCTTGTCTCCTCATGCTTCCTTTTTAAAGAGTTTTCAAATTTCTTTTTATTTTGTGAATTTTGGACCACAACTTGTTCAAAAATATTTTTAAGAAAGTTTCAAAATTATGTGTACAAAAAAGTAAAATTTAATGTTAAAAGGTGGTCATTGCATCAAAATGGGGTGTGTGATTTGTGTCAAAATGGGGATCATTATGGCAGATTATACATGTATTGACCATCATGTAAAGTTCTAGCTTAACTTGCTGGCCCCCGACACACACAAACATGCAACCCCTTGTCCATCTTGGATCTTGACTCAGGTGATTTTTACCATATATCATTTCCTTGCTCACACCTTTAGGATAGTGACAATTGTAAAGCGTAATGAATAGGCCTTAAATTTGAATATAATTTTGAGTTCCTTTCCATAGGCCTACTTATTGGTGCGGCCTGCGAAAAAATCATTATCTACTTCTTGGCCCGCAGTGGTAAAAAGTTTGCCCACCTCTGATCAAAGGGGTCTAACTCTCAAAACAAGAAAATAAAAAGGCTCTTCATTTTTCTTAGTCATCATTTTGCATACTGAACATGCATATGTATTGATGCTATTTATCAAGAAAGAGACAAAGATTTGTCTGTAAAACATTCCTTTTACGACAAGGTTTGAGATTTGACCCCGGTTTTACTGCCAAAAAAATGGGAAAAATAAAGATGCCTCAAATAGAGAATGGCACATGATTCTAGGTTGAAATTAAGTGTAGAATTCAAATATGAAGTCAAAAATGCTGCACCTTGAACTTGAAATATCCCCCAATTGACTAATACAGGGTCGAGATTCCCGAAAATGTAGTAAAAGTGGAAAAATCCAGTTGTCAAAAAAAAAAAAAAAAAAATACCATAATATTGGGCATAAGCCATGAGTTTTGTAAGCCTATACGACTTTTTTTTTAAATGCCAAGACTTTTTTCACACGGCAAAAAATTAAGAGGTAGGGGTAACATTTTCTGAATTTTCTTCACTTTAATATTGCAAAGACAGTTCACAATAGTTATAAGTTGAAAGCCAACTAAATTTGCACAAAATGAGTGGTCATTGACCCCAGTAGGACTTTCCTTTTAGATGTTACGGCAAATTTATGACAGATTTTCTCAGTGGCGTAACCAGAAATTTTCATCTGAGGGGGCGAGAAGGGGCAAAATAATTTTGTAGGGGGCCAAAACAAAATTTGCTCAGACACAAAAAGGTACACCCAAATTTTTTCAATGTAGTAAATCACCCAAATTTTGCTTAAATTCATAAAAATCCCCTTTTTTCTTCAAAAAATGAGCTATTTTGGTGCAAATTTTTGTTGTTTTCTTAAATATTAACAAAATGTGTGCCATTTTGGTGCAAATTTTGGAAAATTGTTGACAAATAAACCCATAAAAGGGTTAAATTTTGCATAGTTTCATCAACAGTGAACTTTATATTAATATTTTATTCTTTTCTTGATTTCACTTGCCTCCCCCCCCCCCTCTGGTTACGCCACTGGATTTTCTGGAAATTGGTTGTTTTTGGAGCGACTTTTATCACACGGAATGTTGATCTTAAGCAAGTAAATAGTATTATAGTCATAACATGATTGTATCATATTTATTGAGAACAGGATACAATTTATAATGGTTAGTAAAATATTTTGGTAAAAAACGGACAAAAACTTGAAGTTTTCAGGAAAACTACACATTATAGAGGGGCACGGGTCATAATACAGAGGTTGTGGGTTCGAACCCGGGCCGGGCGGTTTTCGTCTCCTTTTTTCCTTGGGCAAGAAACTTTACTCTACTTGCTCTGTGGTTCGGAATTAAGTCACGTAAAGCCATGGTTCCCTGTACGAATAGTCTCCTTAATGGGTGTGCATGTCATGCAAGTAGAGTGTGGCATTGATTGATTGATTGATATGGTCATTTTGGTCCAAAAATCAGAAAATATAGACACTGTTACCCTAACAATGACATACTTTCATATCTTTAACTGAATTTCTCACCCCTAAATATTTTTCACACTTTTGGCAGTCAAATTGGGGTCAAAATCTTGAACCTTGTCTTACATCATATATTGCATATAAATCAAAAGAAATATTGAGTTTGCATTTAATAGATCTCCTGATGAAGCCAATTTTAAACTTTAAATTAAAGTTTCAAATCTAGGTGGCATTATTTATTGTTGTTGACAACGATAATTAAAAATAAAAGAATATCTAAATATTTTGATAAATAGGGTTTGAATTTGTCAATGAAACTTTACATGCTGTCCTTATTACCACTAATACTTTAAATGATGCAAAAATCTCAAAATTTTTTGGGAAAAGTTTGGGGATGATGCTAAACTAGTCCAATGCCCCTTTAATAACAGAGATACAAGCGTTTTGTGACCCAATCTTTACATGTAAAAGAATAGGAGCGGCAATTAGGATAGTGCCCCCTCTAGGTAATACTATACTGAAATATTGATAATTTGTAGAATGCTTGTGGTTTTCCTTATCATAAATATTTGTTTCCTTTTACTTTAAATATATTAAAGTAAACTGTCATGGAAAGTTGAAGTTTACATAATGTTCATTGCTAGTGCCTTTAAGAATTTGTATCCTGCCCATTTTCATTCTCAATTGTAGTGTGATTTTGTCATTTAGAAATTTACGATAAATATATGTCCTTGCTAAGAATCAATTATGTCCTTTATAAATTGCTAATTTCACATGGAATGAAGTCTAGTGTACTTTTGAAACCACCATACTATTTATACAAATACTACCAAAGCTGATGCAGTCAATTGTCTAACTTCCTTGCAAAGATTATTAAAAAATTCTACAATTGATCATTTTATTTCCACCACAAAACTAAAAATAAATATTCTCAATTAGAATTGACAAGCTTGAAAATCATTATCTTTTAAAAAAACTACATGCTACTTTAGCTAAAATGATATCCATTAATGTTTTTTTTCTGCTTCTTCACAGATTAGTTTGTCAAGCGAAGGCTTTTACAATGTATATAATATAATACACTTCAATGGACATAATATGTGTTGTGTGACAGAGACTAAAGCAATGAGGAATAACATTTTCTGGAATAGTTATGTAAAAATTTGATCAAAACAAATCTAATTAAAACTGAGGGGAGGGAGAGGGACAATGGGCATCTAAAACAAATGTAACAAGTACATTATCTGTACTAAATTTGCAAACAAATCCCTTTTTAGGGTCAGGCAAACACCCCGAGGAGGGGAGGTCACTTACATTGATGGAAGGTACAGGTATGTGCCACACTCAAGACCCCCTTTTCAAGCCGCCTCTTCCACTCCCCAAGATGCCCATTTCAAGATTACTTCCGTTCCGAAGACCCCATTTTCAAAGACAATAACTCAAAAATTTGTTTTATTAAGTTTTCAAACTAATTTTAAGCAATTTTCAGCCACAAAAGTCATATTTTTTGGGGAAAAAAGCAGTTCCTGAGACCTCAATTCAGAAAAAAATCAGTTCTATAGACCCTATTTTTGACCAAAAAACACTTCCGCAAGACCCTATGTTGGATATCGCACGCGGCACATACCTACCAAATTTTTTTGAGTACCCCCCAGGCAAACACACCACAACCTTTCAACATTATCTTGTCATAGCCAATAACAACAGTAAACAAATTGCCATTAAAATTGATAAAACAGGTCAAAAAGTTATGAGACCATGAGAGTGATACTAAAGCCACCCTCGCGCGATAAAAATACGTAGACGCATTAATTAAATTTGAATAAAAGTATACATTTCTAGAAGCGGATTTGCATACTGACCATGATGGTCAGGTCATTTTTGGACCAAAATGTGTAGGGTCCAAAAAACATGTCTTTGGGCCCAAAATTTTACGGGAAAGCTGACTAAATTTTGCTTTGGTAAAACTATTTTACTTTTTAGAATCTAGGAAGCAATATCTAGGAAAGCATTTCTCAAATTTTAAATTTTTATCTTATTTTTTGAAATACTGCCAAAACTAGGTCAAAAAGTGTCATATTTTCCCAAAAATGGCAGGAGTGGGATTTTTGACATATTTGTCAGATCAATTTTTGACAATATCTCAAAAACTAAGAAAAAATAATAACATTGAGAAATGCATTCCTAGATATTGCTTTCTAGGTTCTAAAAAAAGAACAGTTCAAAATTTTACCAAAACAACATTTAGATAGCTTTCCCGTAAAATGTTGGGCCAAAAACATGATTTTTATACCTGTTTTGTACCTAAGGGCCAAAATTTCACATTTTGGTCCAAAAATAACCTGACCATCATGTTCAGTATGCAAATCCACTTCCAGAAATGTTTACTTTTATTTGGATAAAATTATCCGTTTGCTGAGTTACACTGCAAAAACCATTTCTGAAAACGAAGGGTTGACAGGGCCCTTTTAAGCAGTTCACAGGAAGCATTTCAACCATGTAGCTTTACCCGCATCAATGGCATCACAGATAGTGCGCAAGGAGGGAGTGCTAAAACCCGTCACCTGCCCAATTTTAAGTAAGGGCAAAAGTAAGGGCAAAAGGAAAATGAATCACACAATTATACTAACCTCAATAGGGGGCCTTTTGCACAAATACCATATGGCGTCATTAGCTCTGAGCGATGTTATGTCAACTGGAAACACTAAATGATGACCTAACTTTTAATTATTTTATTATCCTCAATTATGAGCCTATTTTATCCTTAAATTAAAACAACATAGTAACTCCTGCATACTCGATCAAATTTAGGTTTGTTTCAGGTTCACAAATCTGTTCCACGGACAATTGTATGAAAAAACAGAAAAGAATGTTGTTCCCCTCTCCCTATCCACAGAACCATAAGGTATGGGATTAAGAAGTGGAGTTGCGCTCCACTGCTACAAATCGTCTTGATGTCCCCCCTGCTGGAAATACCAATTACTACACAGACAGAACTTTTTCAATTGCTGCCCCAATAGTCTGGAACAATTTACCCTCTTGTCTTTGTACAATGTCATCTTTTAACCAGTTCAAAAAGCAGCTAAAGACTCATATATTTAGATCTGCATATAGTGAATTTTTAAAATAATGTTCATAGATTGTTTTTATTGCATTCTG
>JXSR01S001752.1:0-10347 GCA_000969725.1 Ophiothrix spiculata
GTCTGATTAATTTTTATTTTTTCAATTCAAAAAGACGTTTTTGAAATGGCTATAACTTTTTTTGCCCAATGGGATTTTTGACATGATATAGTACGATTTCCACTCTATCCAACCATATAAAAAAATAAGTTTGAGGATTTTATTCCAGCTAATGGTCAATTTGGAAGTCTCACGATCTAACTATTAGGCCACATACAAAGAATGCCACCACAACATCTTCCAAGACTTGCCTTGGAATCCAGAATAGAGGGGTACCGACCTTGAGGCAGACCACCAGCAAAGTTTCATTTCAAGAAAATGATAGGAAATGTGAAATAAATCTGCATATTTTTAAGACAATCAACAGAAAATATAGGGCTTACTGATCTTTGAACGCGTTTATCTCAGTTGTACGTTTTACTCCCTGACAACCTTTGACGGACCATAAATTTACTTCTGGTAATCGTGAAGTTCATTAAGGTGCCATTTTAATCCTTAAAGCATGGTCTATTTGCAAATAATTAAAAAAGTGAAAATTACAAGAGGTGGCATTTACGGCTGGTTTGGGATGGATGGTCACATATGACATAAACATCCTGACCACTGTATCTTCACGTTCTCTTTTAATTTACATTTACATGTATGTCATTAGACGAAACCCACTGCACTATTTATTCCCATCTTTAATTACATTGCATTTAAAGAGGAAGGTTTTGTGTGTATTGTATGTTTAATGTTGGGGAAAGAATGGTCAAAATCAATTAAGTTTCTCTGAAATGCCAAGGTCACATGCATCAAGGTTATGGTACATCCTATATATGTCACCATGCACAATGAAAGAGCTGTAAAAATGGCAACACTTCTTTTGAGCCACATGTGAAAAAACATGATAAGTTCTGAATTTTAGATTTTTTTTTTGCATATTCACAACATTTGAATGTGTCCTTTTTTAAAATAGCAAAGTCTGTCCAAACTTCAAAGTTTCATTTCAAAAGAAAATATAAAAGTATCTATATTTTCTAAGGACCATGAACAGAAAAAGCATCTGAACTACAATCTTTGAAAAAATGTGTTGGGACACTTGCGTATATTTGACAGTAATGATTCGCATAAGTACTGCTATTTTTACACGTTATTTTTTGAACAATCTTCAAGTTGTAGTTTGAAACCTTCTTTAAGCTTGCATCCTCCCCTCCACCCCACCAAACAATGTTGGGAGATGTTACAGCAAATCTAGTAACATAGTGTCATTCAACATTGAGTTGGGGGAGAGGGGACTCAAATTTAAACATTGCCGTCAAAGTGTCCCAACAGTTTTTTCAATGATTGTAGCAATCTTGGTTTCATCTTACACTACATAATTATAACAACCTTTAACTGACCATAGTGAGGTATCATTTATATTCTTATAACATAGTCTTTTCAAAAATGGAAAAAAAGAAGCTATCTTTACACATCTTTTGCAGTGTGCAGTCACAAACAAGATGGTATTGAATATTTGTTTTTAATGCACTTCAGATGTTACATCATATGCTAGGAAGATTCATTGAATTGTGATTGGTGTAAAAGCAAACTCTGACCAGGTTGTTACAATTGCCCAAGATGGAAGTGCCTTCGGAGATCTTGTAGAGGTTTCCCTTGTAGAACAACCTTTGCAGTTACAAACGTTGTAAATGAAAACTTTTTATTTAATTTGTTTCAGATTCTTAAGTATGGTAAAATGATCTCACATGAACAAAAATCTATCTCAATCAATCAATCATTTTGTGAAATAACTAACATGAATTTTTGACACTTTTTGGGAAAATATAGAAAATGGCAATTTTTGCAGTATTTATCAACTTGTTTTAATATGTTTGGTTTAATGCAGCAAACAAGCAGGATAGGAGGAAATCAAGAGATGGTTTCAAAAGGTTCAGAGAAGCCACACTCTGGTCAGCTGATATTTTATATCCATCTTACCAACAAATATGTGTTGGTTCATCCTGAAAGGGGAGACTCTATAGATGATATCAATTTTGATTTTATCATTTCATCTGTTACAGCATTTTCTAGGCTTTAAAATGACACCTTACTTGTTGAAATTGATCAAAACTTCAAGTAGACCCCTCATCTGAAAGATGAAGGACATGCCCCAGAAAACTTGGCTGTCACATTCTTAAACACCAGACAAGGGGCTCTGTAGAAACTCTCAGATTCAGATTCAAATGTATTTCAATATCAAAACAAATAATATCCATATTAAACACATAAGATAAAACACACTGATATTGAGGACATAATCGGAAGGCCAAGGAGTCCTGAAGTAATTATGCCCAATATAACAATGTTAACATTCTTTGAATGCTTAATTGTCTATTCGAGTGAGGGGCCACAATTTCTAAAAGCTTGGTTTGAAAATGCTTTCTTTGTTTTGTTTATAATCGTGGGCATTTCTTGTTGCATATTTATGGTTTTCTGCATGCTTAATGAAATATGGCTTAAATAAAGTCAGCAGTTCATCTGTATGATGCTTATACATAAAAGTGGCAAGTGTTGTTCATGGAGTATATATGCTGCACAGTTTCTCCTTTTGATACAAACCAAAATCCTGTAGCAGGAACTGGCAAAGGCACATATCTTACATTCCATATGTTGTTGAAGCACCTTATACTAAAGTCAATCTCCGAAATAAGCTCCCCGTTTTGCTGGTATTTTACTCATTAACGCGTGTTGTCAAGCAGTACTCTGCGCCATATGCGACACACTGCAATTCAGGCAGTTGCATGTGATAGGCTGTTCTCGTGATCGACATGCCAAGTTCTTGTCACTGGGGAAAATTGACCAGTCAAAACGATCGTCATGCGTCAGATGTGTCATGTGATTTAAATTCTGAATTACGCGTACGCACGGACTGCGTAGAAGCACAATTGTTTGAATATTCTGGACGCGATTTTCAGGGAGCTTATTTATAAGATAGACTTTACGATGCTGTAATACTAGACAACAAATGTCACAGGACCTAACAGCACACTAATCCTTTAGGTAGGATGCTGATTTAAAATCACTTGGGAAATTCACTTGTTCAGATAATTTGATAAAAATGTTTTAAAACAAAATACAAAAAGAGAGTAATTGGATAGCACTGTGTACTATGTTCGTCATGCAGAAGTGCAGCATTATTCGGCTGAAAGTTGGTCGTGCATACTATGTAGGCCACTGGTGTTTTCCTTCCACAATTAAATCTCACCAGCCCATTTGGTTGAACGGTAGTTAAAATTTCCCAGTTTAAATAATTTGAATTTTGATTAACAACCAATCCAGAGTCCTATTGCATAACTAGAGATCTTGTACATTATAAAACTTAGGTAGAGAGAAATTTACAAAACTATAAGAAGACCAATAATGATCAGCATACTCATCATCAAATCAAATCATAACAAATTTATTCTTTGTATTTTTGCATGTAATCCATAAATCCATAAATAACGCGAGAAGAGTGAGGATTAACTTGTATAATGATCATCCCTCAAAAATATAATCAAATTAAATCATAATAGTTATATACCTTTATTTAGATCAGCAGAGTGGAACATCATTCATGATACAGTATATATACTTTATGGGGGACTTTGAAGATGATATCAAATTTGATTTTTCCTTTTCATATGTTGCAGCATTTTCTAAGCTTTAAAATGACACCTTACTTGATGAAATTGATCAAGGCGATCAAATTTTACAACAGAAAATCTGCTGGAAATTCTTATTATTTTCTTTATTTTTTCTGCGTATTTTCACCTGTATCTTTAAAAGTTTTCTGTCGCAAAGTCCCCCTTCTCGGGGTGAGTCATCACATATGCGTCTCTTCTATTCTTCAATTTTCTTGAGTTTAGATATTTAGTCCCGGGAATTAAATAACTAAAGTAACATATCCATCCACAAACATGCAAAGGAGTAATAGTTCCACTGCCTTGATAGACCCCAACATTCTTGAGATAACCAAATCTATACTCAATCAACTTAGATTTACAAACAATACTATACAGTAAATTACGCAGCATACGTACGTAAATGATGCAAACTATTGCATACGTGCTATTAGACTTGCGTGACAATTACATCCCAACGCTTGATATGCAACTTATACGGGACAATTTCACAGTCTCTTTGGTTTGTATTTCTACATTTAAGGAGTAAAATGCAAGTTTTACAAAGATTTAATGGCATCTTCAAAACCCAAAGAAGATGCTACACAGTTGTGAAAAAATTAAAGGAGTTAGCATTTAGCTAACATCATTAAAATCTATAAAGACAAAACTAACAATTTTTCTAGTGTAAAATGAGGCTTAAAGCAAATTTAGAATTTTGTTCCAAGATTATTGAAAGAACACAACCAAAATTTACAAATTATACATAAAATATGTAAGAGATGTTTTAACATCTCTTATATATTTAAAATTACTTTCAACAAAATAAACAGAAAGAAACACTAATAAAACAAATATTGTTAAATTTTTTTAGAAAAAATGAACAAACAAAAATAACTTAAACTTGTCCTACCAAATGTCACTTCACTTTTAACATTTAAAAGATGATGATTAATTTGTTAATAAATGCACACTTTGACCAACATTTCCTTCTAAGCCTTAAGTAATATTTCAGACCACGACTCAGACCATGGTAATATCACGTTTCATGTAAGACTTAATAAAGGGAAAATGTACCGTGGCGTCATATACAAAGTAAACAGTCTATTAACTTTCATGTATTCCACCTACTACCAACTGTGTTATCTATTAACGAAATGGAATAATTAGACTATGTTTGCAGGGTATGTTTATAATGCATTTAGATCAACATTCTATTTCGTGTGTTTTTATAACCAGTCTACCAAGAATTAATTAACACTGCACCACTTTTCCAGTTGTGGAAGAATTAAAGGAGTTAGCATTCAGCTAATATTATTAAAATCTAATAATGACAAAACTAACAATTTTTATAGTGTAAAATAAGCTTAGACCAAATTTTGAATTTTGTTCAAAGATTATTGAAAGAATACAATCTACATTTACAAATTACATGTAAAAATGTAACTTTCAACGAAACAAACAGAAAAAAACTAAAAGAATAAAACTTAATAAAATAAAAATTATTAGAAAAACAAACAAAAAATGATTTAAGCTAATCTTACAAAATGTCACTTCACTTTTAACATTTAAAAGATGATAATAAAGTTGGTAATAAATGCATACTTTGACCAGCATTTCCTTCTAAGCCTTAAGTAGTATATCAGACCACGACTCAAACCATGGCAATATCACGTTTCATGTAAGACTCAATAAAGGGAAAATGTTCCATGGCGTCACATATAAAGTAAACAGTCTATTAACTTTCATGTATTCCACCTACTACCAACTGTGTTATCTATTAACGACATGGAATAATTAGACTATGTTTGCAGGGTATGTTTTTAATGCATTTAGATCAACATTCTATTTCGTGTGTTTTTATAACCAGTCTACCAAGAATTAATTAACACTGCACCACTTTTCCAGATGCAAACACCAATACATGGAGAATGATGCAAAGTACAACTACATTATTAACTAGCAAGATATTTTATTAAGGAACAAAAAATATGTATATTCATAACGTCGGTTGCATCATATACCGGTTTATATGACATTTTTGAATTTTTTGAGAAAAATTGTCTGGATTGATATATTGATGATTTATTTATATCTACTACTGTAAGTTACAGGCTTTAATTTAGCCTAATTAACACAAAATAATTAATTAATTTTGGTCTATATGCGTTTTATTTGAATTTAGCATTTCACAAACTGCACTATATGCAAAAATCACGTGCTAAAGTATAGCGTAAACAACACATCACATACAGATCTATATGGTGCGCTATTTCATATACAGATCTTTATCATATAGCTCAGTTTGACATATTCAATTACAGTACTAAAAGATCGCTAAATGTAAAAAAAGCGTTTTCACATAGAGATCTATAAGTTCAATGCTATAAGAAGTATTATTATTTGAAACTTAACATAATAAAAACTTAAAAGTCTTCGTTTAGAAAAATATTAATATAAGAAGAAAACAAAAGCTCTTCTATGACACAAAGTCTACGTACGGATTTTTAAATGCAATTTTCTTGAAATGCGTCTTTCGTCATATAGAACAGTATAATAATAATAATAATAATAATGGCATTTATATAGCGCCTTTTGACCGAAAATAGGATACAAAGCGCTGAGAAAAAGAAAGAGAGAGACAGCCAACTATTTACTATACTATACTATATACTAACAACATTTGTTAGGCGCCTTTTCAGAACGTTACAGTATGTGATGTGACAGACGATCATAATATTGTAATTTCATCATCATCATGATTAATAAACCTTGGAAACTTTTTTATCCTGAATATACTTCATACCTTTCATGACCGCACCATGTACTTCCAAATCATACTCATAAGAGAGAAGTACTATGATAGCAAGAACAAAGTAAAAACAGTTAAATGGATTTCATATACCAACTATGAAATGCCAGAACACGAGAATATTAAATAAGTACATGACATGAAATAAGTCAATTCATGACTGAGAACATTGTGCTCAAGTACTTTTATAACATATCCTAGTGGAAGGCAATATCAATCATGTAATGAAAGGTTTGAAACAAGAAAACAATTATTGAATAATTTGTATCACAAGACATATTAAAGCAAAGTCTTTGTCATGGAAATTGTCTTATGCCAAACATTGTCTTATGTTGTTGAAATATTTCCATATCACATCCAAATAGAAAGGGTTAACATGATATTCATGTACCATAGGTATCATGCTGATAAATATTTCTAATTACATGTTTTAAGGCTAAAATTGTAAAAAAAAAAACATGAACAAATTTTCTCCTTAGGCTTATCCAGTCCTTAATGATCGGTGGAGCACAGATTGCTTCATGATCTTTTAAACAGGTAAAATTAAGCTGATTTTATATAGTTTTTGCACAGATCCCTGAGGTGACTGCGTTGCCTCTGCACTCTTGTAAATGTTAAAATGCAGCTGTCAATAACAATAGCAGGAAGAAAGAAAGTAAATTAAGATATAAACTCTCAACATGACAGAGCAACAAATTATTACTAACAATTAATGATTCAATAGGTGTGTTTCCACGACAAGTTCAGTTTCAAAAGGTAGTCACTTTTGAAAGGAATACAAATCCCTTCGAAAGTGACCGTCTCCACGACGACCTTCAACTTCGAAAGGAAATCTCTCGTAGTTGAATACTACATACCTTTGGTAGAAAATAGAATTAAGGCAAAGTGCGCATGTGTCAAATATGTCAATGTAAAACAAAAGATGTATAAATGTTGTGCATATTTAGATATATGAACATACCATATTTCTCTTTTGAAAAGCAGCAGTATTCTTGACCATTATAACTGTTATCATTTTGAATGAAAAGTTGCAGTGATCATGGCATACCAAAGTATATACTGATGACATGTTGTTCAATTAAATAAATATGGCGGAAAACGATCAAAAATCATCAATAGGTTCTGTTGTAATACACTATTAAAGCGAGATAGTGCTTGGTTTGTAGACAAGGGTTTGTAGGTTTTTGTATGGCGTTTGTTTGAAGGTCGCGCTCAACTGTTAGTTGTCAACTGCGAGTTGTTTCCACGGGATCTCCCTTTTGAAGGTAAGACCTTAACTGCGAGTCAACTATATTTCTTGTGGTTGAAAACTTGCAGTTGAGGGTCATCCTTTTCGAAAGTGATTACCTATGAGTGCGTTTAGACAGTCACTCAACTGCGAGTTCACTTTCGAAAGTGAGTACCTTTCGAAAGTGAACCCATCATGGAAACACACCTTACGTGTTCCCTTCCAATGATATGAAATTTGAAGGACACTTTCATGAATTATACCTGGGAAATATACTGACAAATCAAAATGAAAAAGTAATTGCTACATACATGACATACGGTTAATCAAACAGGTCTGGTAACAAGTGTACTTTGACCAACATTTCCTTTCACTATGTTCTTACCATCCAATAAAGATTCTGACTCGAATCTTGACGATAACACGTATAAACTACACGATCATATGACATACAAAATGTACCGTGGCGTCACATACAAAGTAAACAAACTGTAGCATTTATGTATTCCACCTACACCCTTTACGTAAATTTGAAATGACATACACACAACTGGCTGTCAAGTGCTATTGGAAATAACACTTTAATACCAACTTATTGTAACTGATAATTTTGTGTTTCCAATTGAGGACCCTAGAACTAAAAGGGGGTTAAGTCACAAAATCTTGAAAATTGAGTTGTGTCAATTTCCTGCTACAGAATTCTCATTTCTACATTCTGTACATGTTTTGTAGTAATTTGATGATCAGAGTATGTGTAAGAGTCACTGCGAGATACAGCAATACCATTCAAGACAACACAAATGATATGATGTTTTTGCCATTTTCTCGGTTTGTACTTAATGTGACTTAACCCCATTCTGGTCCTCAATTGTAAATCAATACTAGAGTCACATGAAAACATGTCATCCACAAGTATAGTTGTTACATTTGATAAATATTTTTCCTCCCCCATTTTTTTGTATATCCTATATCTCCTATATCATATAACTAGATGTAATTTAAATGTTTCAGATTAAAGTAATAATATGCCTTAAAAGGCCTTACACTGATTACAACCCTTTAAAGCATTATGCTTTAGATAGAATACCAAATACCATCACTCATCCTTACGGATGAGAATTGAGGAACATGTATCATACCATTCTAACAATTGTTTGGAAATATATTTCCTTGTAAGTTACCAACTTATTAATTTGTTATATATAAAACAAGCTAGCATCAGCAATTGAGACTGACCATTTTTGCTGTTTTCAGTCAGCAACATGTACACTCCCAGTCAAAAGCGTTTGCGCACCCTTAAATACGGGCAAGAACGTAATAATTATATCAAACGACCAAATCTGTGAAAAAATTCATGTTTTGTATTGGTGCTTAATGTATCCAATATAAGAAAATGTATGTTTCTTCTGATATTCGATCTTCCATAACCATAAAAATGGCCGATTTCCTGGACCATATACAAATACAACACACCCACTTTTTGATATGTTCCTATGTTGTTTATTTTTCAATGCTCATTATCACCGTGTAGCCGTAAAGAACATTTTCAGGTAAAAGGTTTTCCAACAAATGTGCAGTTATGTTTTTAAACTCTGTTTATTATGTGCAGAAGAAAGTGCACAATATGTTAAGCACGCCATATTTTCAAATGCGATAAGTGCAATTTTTAGAGTTTTTAGATATATGTATGTAAAATATAAATCCGAACAAATATGGCGCAAATGATGAACGGTTCTCGAGATATGGCTGGTTAAAAGTTTGGTGCGCAAACACTTTTAACCGGAAGTGTACATCTTATTCCATTTCCCAGAGAAGGGTGACCGTGGCAACTTATTACTTGTTGCCGTACGATATCGTAGTTGAACCCCGGCTGCGTCACGTCCTACATCGCTTCTGGCATGCCATTGGAAAACTTGTGGAAAAATACAACTTCCGGGATGGTCACTAAAATTATATTCATAATCGGTAAAAAAATATGATAAAATCAATAAACATTATGTTAATCACTATAAGAACACTTTTGTAATTTTTTGAGGAAAGGTAAAAATATGATTTTTGTAATATTTTCCTAAATACGTGACACAATAGAAATACATGTAAAAGGTATCCTAAATTTGCGTTTTAGAAATCCCTCGTCTCAAAATCAAGAAATCGCGTCCTATGCCGCCTGTCATTTCCATACATTCCTGTACATACATCTATCAGCAAAAGAAAAGAAATGCTTTGAGAAAGCAGTTGACAATCTATTGACACAATACTAATGCCATTCAGCTTTTGAGATTTAGAATGTATGTGCCATTGGCTTAGGTCTGGCTAATACTAAAACCTTTTCTTGGTTTATCCATGCTATATAGAACTTGTTGATCTTGCAGCCAGGGAGCAGGTCAGGTTCCAAGAATTCCTGAGAATCAGGTTAATATTTACAATGCTTCTACACACAAAGTTAAGTCACCGATTTCCATACATAGATATTGCCTATTAACATCTTAATTGGCATAAAACAATCGAAAAGACAGAATTTTTGCAAAAAAAAAATATCATATTTATAAATTGTAAATTCTCTTCATTGCGTCCACCAGCCCATGTGATTTGCAATGCTATCTGCTGTGAAATTCAGTTTTTGTAATCTTCTAACGGTAAACTTAAAGGTATAGTTGTATTGAATTAAATTTTTAATAATACACAAATGTGAAAAAAAAGAC
>JXSR01S001752.1:43133-53498 GCA_000969725.1 Ophiothrix spiculata
ACTACAAGGTCAAATGTGACAATATGATTAGGATATTGACATGGAAATGCTATTTTAGTGATGTGAAAGCATTTTCAGAAATTTGTATGCATTTATATTTTATAAATATAATTAACAGAAGGGAGCTATTGGAGTTGGGATGTTCTTATTCTGGCGTATTCAATTCACCATTTTATCTAAAATAAGTCCTTACTTTCTAACTCAAAACTAAAAATTTTATCTCGGATGGATTGTGCCAAAGATAATGTCAATTTGAGCAAAATCTTATGTGTCAAGATAGAGATATTACAAAAAATGAATATCTTACTTGATGGATGATTAAAAAAAAAGTAATCCATGTAATTTATCTATAAATATTATGTTTTTGCAAATATCTGAAATACTTTATGAAGTTTATGGTAAGACTTATGGAAAAGGATAAATTTGATAAATAATACCATTTCTATAATGCAGTATACGTATTCCTCTGATGGCAAAAACATTGATAAGACTTCCATAAAATATATATTCAACTTCATTAAATTGCTATACTTGACATTACAGTAGACATGTCTAAAAAGTTAAAATTATCGTAATTAACATCTGTCGATCATATTACTATGTTATTATGTACAACGTCTAGATCATTTTCATCAGTTTAGTTATGATGCTGAAAACATGAGTTGCTAAGCCAACACTTCTAAGACACTACAAAAACAAGCAACCTTGGTTACAACAACATTATGTCAGTCTATCTCGTAGTGGTTATTTATACCTGCTAGACACACTTTGTAAGGATTGATAAGCTTTGCAAAATCTTTATCACGTCATATAATCTTGTAAGTAGTGCTGTAGCACACTACAAGTAGGAAGTTAAAATTTAAAATCGCAATATGGGATCAAAATTAAAGATGAAATAATGCCAAAAGTTATTTTTTAACGTCTTAGGCCAGATCACATACTGGCATATTCAACATTTTTACACATTTTATGAAATATGAAGCAGTTAGTTTAATAGGCATTCTGTACCATTCTACAGACTTAGAGATTAATTAATTGTAAGTATATATGTGATGTAATAGGTGATGTGGATTTTTAAAATCGGTTTGCTAAAAATGCACATCTTAGACATTTATAGCCACTATATTTCAGTGTTTGATGTACGTCATGTGAGATGAATTGCTGCTAAAAACACTTACAATTGATATTTTTTGTAAACAAGTATAAAGTAACCCTCTAGGAAATAAGTTTTTGAATTTTATAACAAATTTTCGATCTAAAATATTACAAAACATAGTAAAACCCTATCAATCAAAATAAAGCTAAATATTAATTTAAAACATTGGATTGAAAACATAACAACATTTCAGAAAATATTAAATTGAAAAGAGGCATCTTTTAACTATTTCCATGTCATTAAAAGGTTGATGCCCTATATTTAGGTTAAAATTAATACTAAAATCTAGCTGCCTATAGGCTAGCCATTGCATACATTTGATGTTACTAAGTGAGCAAAACTCCAAAATAAATTGCACCTCACACTCCTCAAATCATTCAAACATTCCGTAGCATTTACCACTAATCTATGGCATAACCATCACTAAAAAGTTCGCAGGCAAAATATAAAATGTGACATCAGTTTGAAAACATCAATAGTTGTAGTTTACTTTAATATGTTTTGTTCCATATTACTACATCTGATCTGATTGTATTCTCAACTTCCACATCTATTCCCAAGTGACAAATTGCTTTTGTCAATTTCATAGCAACATGACATGTAACTGACACATTTCATTTTTTCAAACATACAAATTAAAGATGTTAGAAGTTTACTGATAATAAAAGTTGTTTTACATTCAGATATTTTAAAATCACCATTCTAAAGCACAAAACTCTTTAATCATATCATTCTGTCCTCAAGTTATATATAAAAAAGAGATAATATGAAACCATAACATCTCAGAATAGGTTTAACAAAATGTTAAACCATTTTCCTATTAGTACATCCTAGAATCATATTCAGTAAAACTCTGTCAATAAAATAATAAATATACATTATAATTTAGAAAACAGTTGACTGGAAAAACACAACATCACAGAAAAGTTAAACAGAAAAGGAGGCACCTTTTTCATGTCATAAAAAAGGTAGATGCTCTAAAGTTGCAATGAAAATAAATATAATTCTGAAAACATTTGATTTGAAAATATCAACATTTTACAAAATTTAAGATGGATAAGGAGGCACCTTGATTTGTGTTTTCATGTCATAAAAGGGTTAATGCCCTACATTTTCAATTTTGGCTAAATAGGATAATAAAATCTAGTTGCCTATAACTATTAGAAATTTTTGATGTCGCAAATAGAGCTCCAAAATTAAATGCACCTCACTCTCAGCAATCATCAAACAGCCCCATAGCATTTACCACTAATCTATGGCATAACCATCACTCAAAAAGTTTGCAGGCAAAATATGAAATGTGACATCAGTTTGAAAACATCAATAATTGTATTTTTATTTTTACATGAAACATTTTGTTCCATATTACTGCATCTAATCTGATTGTATTCTCAACTTCCACATCTATTCCCAGGTGATGAATTGCTTTTGTCAATTTCATAACAACATGACAAGCAACTGACACATTTCATTTTTTCAAACAAGCAAATTAAAGACGTTAAGACGTTTACCGACAATAAAAGTTATTTTAGTCATTCAGATATTTTAAAATCACCATTCTAAAGCACATACTCTTTAATCATATCATTCTGTTCTTGAGTTATATTTAAAAAAAGAGATAATATGAAACCATAACATTTCAGAATAGGTTTAACAGATTATGATTCAAGGATGTACTAATAGTACATCCTTGAATCATATTCAGTAAAACTCTGTCAATCAAATAATATTATAAATATATATTATAATTTAGAAACAGTTGACTGGAAAAACACAACATCACATAAAAGTTTAACAGAAAAGGATGCACCTTCCTTACGTTTTTCATGTCACAAAAAGGTAAATGCTCTAGAGTTTCAATGAAAATGAATGTAATTTTGAAAACATTTGATTTGAAAATGTTAACATTTAAGAAAATGTCACATGGATAAAGGAGGCACCTCTGATTTGTGTTTTCATATCATAAAAAGTTTGATGCCCTACATTTTCAATTTTGGTTAAATAGGATAATAAAATCTAGTTGCCTGTAGCTATTTATATCTAATCATTGATGTTACAAAGTGAGCTAAAACCCCAAATTAATTGCACCTCACACTAAGAAATCATTCAAACATCCCGTAGCATTTACCACTAATCTACGGCATAACCATCACTCAAAAGGTTTGCAGGTAAAATATGAAATGTGACATCAATTTGAAACATCAAAACTTGTATTTTCCTTTAATATGTTTTGTTCCATATTACTGCATCTAATCTGATTGTATTCTCAACTTCCACATCTATTCCCAGGTGATGAATTGCTTTTGTCAATTTCACAGCAACATGACAAACAACTGACACATTTCATTTTTTCAAACATACAAATAAAAGATGTTAGAAGTTTACCGACAACAATTTTTTTTGGCCATTCAGATGTTTTGAACTCGCAATTCAAAAGCACAAACTTCATCTAATCTACTTCTCTGTATGTTTTAATTGTATATGGTCTTGTTTACAGAAGCAAATTCTTTCAATAATCAATTATATTTTTTGATGTTCTGGCAAACATGAATAGATCATATGGGAAAAAAAAACACCAAGACCTATTGGGATTTGAACCTTAAATCACTTTTCAGGCAAGGATTCTACTACTGAGCCACACAGGGTCACATGGCAGCCTTGGAGCAAATTAGACATATCAAGGCTTTAAAAGATTACCTACATCACCTTTGCATAATCAAGCGGAAACATATTATAGCATCTAAGGCTGATAATCAGGCATCTAAGGCTGATTATCAGCAGACTATTACATGTAACTAGCTAAATTGATACTACTTGCACTTGCCCTATGAAGAAGGAGAGGAGAAAATGACGTCAATAGTTTGGAGATGTGTGTATACACCCATATAAGAAATTGTTTAATGGATGAGGATACACCAACGTAAAACACATACATGGATGACACTGCTTTTATTGCATGTTCAGTTGTTTAGATATTGAGTAACATATTTGTATAATATGATGTTTTAGTTGAACTGTTGAATAGAAATCCAAAATTAGTAAAAGGCATCCTGCTGATTCGAAAAACTATAGTTCTGAGAACATTGAGTTTTAAGTTTTTGTACTTAGTAAAATTTGAATGGGATTGGGAAGAGGATTTTTATCTTGGTTTTTAACACATTTTTCTTATGTTTTATAATGTTGAACCTGATTAATATGATAGAATACAAGGTAACATTTCTGATGAAATTCGAAATTCAACCTTGGACATGATTTTGACCAAGCTCGACTTCGATATGGTGGGTCACATAATCTAATAACATTAGAAAACATGTCTTGATTTATCTGTGTGATTTATCTTTAATCAGATAACCAAATAATACCATGTTTGAATTTTTTGCCATAATAAACCACAGGTTGATTGAATATTAGCCATGTCTGTGATCACAAGTGTTCGTGCATGCTAAGAATACTAGAATTTTGTCTCCTTAAATGTTATTGATCATGACTAGAAACTGATGTCAACATATTGTTACATCCTTAAACAGGACAGTGAATACATGATCAGAATAACATTGGATAAGGATCATCAAGCTTGTCATTGATGCAAGCAGTTCAATTAGAATTGTCCATCTATAACAGTATGTTGAAGGGTCCATAGAATATAACATAACGCAGACTACATATATTTGAGTAACTACTCGTATCTTAAAAATATATGAAACTTGCTCAAACATCATACATTTTAAGATTTTAAGAAAAAATCCCATTATTAGATCACAAAAAATAATTATTGGGAAGTTGGAACCTTGCAGCTTTCCACAGACTTCCAACAGTAAGAGGTTTAACAGAGAATATATGCCAAAATCGATATCTGTGTACTTTATATTCATAAGTGAGCATCATTTTATTTCAAATTTTACTTACCTAATGGTATCCAAGTTGGTCACACAATATGGAAGAGAAAAAGAGAAATGATATTATGTTATTATGAAATTTCATCACAATTATCAGAACAATTTACTACAAATTTCAATTTTCTTGTGCCAAAACCATAATTTGCTTTCAAATCCATATATTTAGCAAATGTAGGCTGATTAGCTAATCAATCATAGTTCAAAGGTCACAGTAAATGTATGCTTTCGTATTGCTATATGAAAAAACACATTCTGTGTAAAATTCAAACCAGAGTTACATTAACGCAGTCTTTTTCATGTATCTATATATAATTTGATTTCGAAGAATTATCCAAACCCTTTCAGGTATACATTACATTGATGTATCACAATACACTATGATAACAAAACATCACCATAGGTATCATAACCGGATAGCAATAATAACATTTGTACATGCAGGTTTAAGAAGGTTAAAAGAGGTTTATATGAGAGTTCAACACTTCCTAGGGGTGATGAATATACACTCCCGGTCAAAAGTGTTTGCGCACCAAACCTTTAACCAGCCATATCTCGAGAACCGTTAATCATTTGCTATATATTTTTTGATTCATATTTTACATACATATTTCTAAAAAACTCAACAAGAATTGCATTTATCGCATTTAAAAATATGGCGTGCTAAACATATTGTGTACTTTCTTCTGCACATAATAAACAGAGTTTAAATACATAACTGCACATTTGTTGGAAAACTTTTTACCTGAAAATGATCTTTATGGCTACACGGTGAAAATGAGCATTGAATAATAAAAAAAATAGAAACATATCAAAAAGTTAGTGTGGCGTATTTGTATATGGTCCAGGAAATCAGCCATTTTTATGGTTATGGAAGATCGAATATCAGAGGAAACATAAATTTCTTATATTGGATACATTAAGCACCTATAAAAAACATGAATTTTTTCACAGTCTTGGTCGTTTGATATAATAGTAACATTTTTACCCGTATATAAGGGTGCGCAAACACTTTTGACCGGGAGTGTATAATGTGTAAAAGCCGATGTACCATTTCTGTACACATTTTTATCCAGAATTTTCCTCACAATGTGATATTAAACCATAGAGTAAAGGCCTAGATACACTTTGTCATTTTTGTAGTAATTTTCATTCAGAATTTTTCTCATTTTCAGCACTATGTTGAATTTTCATTCGGAATGAACTTTTTCATTTCAATTTTTTCTCATGAAGTAAAATTTTTGTCATGGTGTTAAATGTACTACCATTTACCAAAATGTTCATGATGGATTACCATAATTACCTTGGTCTTTTCATTATAATCTGAAATATGTCCTTGACCTGTGCTGTGGATTTTATTCTGAAGAAAACATTTGCTCACTGCTTCATATTTCTCCAATGAAAAACATTTTCATTTGGAATGTTTGACACTATCTTAATTTTTTATCATTCTTATTGGAGTTTAGTGGATTATTCCGATCGATAATACTGTCTTGAAACTCAAGGTCAATATGCAATTAGTTGTCTGGATTTTACAAAGTCTATCTGGCCCTTAAGATTTTTTATTCTGAATGAACATTTTCATTCTAAATTTTTCATGTGGAATTAAATTTTTAACATGGTGTATTTTTATGGCAAACTATTTTTCACACCACTACACATTTTCAAGTGCTTTCTGATGGGTAGTATTTTCTCAATAATCACATAGAACTATACTATACGTTATACGGGTACGTTTGTCCAATTTATAGGACCTTTATTTTTCATGATACACATAATACTATGCACAATGTAAATTCATAATCACTAGAGCTAGCCAGTGTACTGATCTTACCCTGGAAAACAATATTTCTTTTCTGGAGTGAGATAAGAGGGCTTTTGAAATGGCTTCATGCATATATGAATAGTACAGAGATAATAGGTTTATATCGTGGATAGTATCAGAGTAAAAAGGTCCTATAGACAGGAAAAACGTGCCCGTATAGTGCCGTATAGTATATAGTATAGTTCTATGTGATCGCAGCCTTATAGTATTTATGTGGTGAAACTAATCTGTGATGGCATAATCCAATTTTCATTTTGAAAAAAAAAAAAATAATTAAACATTTGCTCATCACCTTATATTTTTCTAAAAATAAAAATGTGCATGCAGAATTGTCATCATGGAATTACTTTCTGGTCCATGAACTGGATTTTTGGATTAATTAATTCTGTCTAGACTAAATAAGACTAGAACTAGATCATTTTGGTGTAGTTGATGACCTACACAAAAAGAGAAAGTATATATCTAAGGTTAATGCAGAGTTGAAATCTCTCTCTTGAAGTGGAAATTAGTCCTAAGTAGTAATTTTGAGTAGAGATCAAAGATAGCTGTTATGAAAACACAGATGTAATTACCGTACTGACGCGTGTATAATCCCATACTCTATTTAAGTCCCACCCCTATATTTACGAACATTTTCGTGAAATTGTTCGTAATGATATCAGAACCTCAATTGATGATATGATGGATGCTCTAAACTGGACTAGACTTGAAAATAGATGGAAAGATCAATTGCTAGTTATTGTCTTTAAATTTCTTCAACATAATGCATCCCAATTTAGATATACCTCTAGTGTTCACTCAAAGAATACACTAAGTCAATCTTCCAATGCGCTTGTTATTCCTCATTTTAATATAAATCCTGGCAAACGCACATTCCTTTATAGAGGTAGTTCATTATGGAATAATCAATTTGTTTGGAATGAGTTTGTCCACTTTTAAATCACACCTCTCTGTTTAATTTCTGAATTTGTGTCATGATTAAAAATATCATCTCTTTTTGTTATTTTATCTTCTGCATAATTTGAATTGTTCTCTGTAAAATAATTGAATAATGATTGTATATGCAGATTGTATGAAATTGTATTTGTATTGTATAAACTATAATATTATATTTGTATAAATTTAATCAGGGTCTCATGGGAGACCAGTTTCTGTAACTGAATTGAGTAACCCTGAATAAATAAAGATTTACTACTACTACTACATTAATGTACACGTGTGTAAAGTCCCATTAGCATTTTTTAGGAGTCACCAAATTATCATTACCAAAATATTCCAATTATCATTTCACTGATGGCCATTAGCTTGCCAAATGACCTTAAAAATCATCAAACATCAAAATCTACTTCCAAAAATAGTCGCAAACTAACCTCCATTATCGTGGAAACTGGTACATTTTATCGAAAATGCAATGTCACTTGCTGGAAGCTCGCCAATGAATATGCCTTTTCTCTATGTTTTGTTTTAAACATTGTCATCTGTTGATTGTCTTCATTAACAGATGGCGATATAGCGGTAAAATTAAAACAAAGCATGAGCTATCATACTTGGCGCAATCGTGATTGTAACCTGTCAAAATGGCGACTCAAAATCGAAGCAACGAAAATAATATTACCACATTAAAATGCCGATTTTTAAATTTATGTAAGTTCCCCAATTTAAAGGGACTAGCCTAGATTCCACCTTGAATTAAAAACTTATGGAAATGCTTTAAATAAAGCCTAAAAGTGTAGTAAAAAGCTTAAAAGTGTAGTAAAATCAAAAAACTACAAAAATTTACACAGAATTGGCTCAAATTGACAGCGAATTGATTTGCAATATATTTATATGTGATGGTGGTGTGACTATCCAGTGTTTTCTAAATCCTAAATTTGTACCTCAGATGGATTTACCAGATAAAAGATGAAATGAAGCTCTTGGAGATAAGTTAAGGTAGCTTGAACGGCTATTTACACATGTCAACTTCCATTTCCATTTAAAGAAAACCCTTCAATGGTAACATTTAATAAGTTTTATAATATTCAATCAATTTCTTATGTTTTTCTTTATTTTTTGAAAATTCCCTAAAAAATCAGAGTTTTTGAATTTTCATGTCAAGAGGGAATGTGCTATGACATTCAAATTTTAGGGGCTGGTGAAGGATCACAATAGCTAGATTCTCTCTTGGGCTTTTTGCCATAAAGTGTTTTATTATCAAGAAAAATGATTTTTTAGCTCCTAAATTTAGGCATATTTTCAAACACCTATAAAATTATCTAGAAACATTTAATTTAAAAGCCAATGAGAGGTTGTTGCAAATTTGTTAAGCTTTCATTTGACACCTTGTTTGTTAATATTGAAGCATGGGAAGTATGAATGAAAATTCTGAGAAATCTGGCTATTCAGTGTTTCTAGAAATTAACATAAAAAAATCCGGGAAGTAGAAACATTAGAAGTCTCCGGTATGTAAACGATGAAAGAAATTCCTTTAAATCAAAATTTATGACAATCTGTGATCAGTTTTCAATGCAAAGAAAAGAAAATTAGTTTCATTTGTGAACCATTGCCACAGAAAAAAAAATTATTTTGTAAATAGCATTTTTTTCAGAAATTTGACAAATTATGTGAAATTTTCAAGGTGGCCAAATTTGCCATGTACAAAGTCTATGGGAAATTGGAAAATAAAAAATAGCGTAACTCGAAAACGCTAAATTTGGAAAACAAGTTTTTTTCATCATTCTGCACATTGTGTGAAATTTTGAACAAATTCTGTGCAGGACACCGCAGCCGTTAGAGCTACCTTAATACATATCAAAAGAGAAACAATTTAATCAAAAATCATTTTGTTTACCCATCACAGGTGTAGAAACAAGATCTTTTTAAGATTTGAAACTAGAAACACTTTTTCAACCATTTTTTGACACCGGCGACAAAAAATACAGCTGGTAAATAATTTCATTTTTTTCCTCTGTTACACAAATTCAGTGGAAACTACTTGTAGGATATGTTAGTATAATCATTTACTATCGATACATGTGAAAAAAATATATAGGCAGAAAATCAGCGGACAGGATCTAGGCCAGTCCCTTAAGTCCCACCCCTAAATTGAATAAAATCTGAGGTAAAAAAGAGGGCGACTATACACGCGTCAGTACGGTAATATGTTTTGCTGCAGAGAGATAACTGAACATTATTATTCCTGTTTGTACAATCTAAGCAAAAATATTTGTCATGAAAACAATAATTCATTTTTATATCTTTAGAAGATAGCAAATTCAAGTGTATCAGTGTCATAAGCTCAAAGATAAATCTTTTTTGCTACAATTAGTAAACATTTTCTCTATTTTTTCTCCAAATATCTATTAAATTTGAATCCATTGCCGAATGCTACCATCTCTATATTTTGGTATATTATTTTTAATAGACATCATGATCAATCAATAATTACATGGAATATTTTTATTGTGTTTAACAATAACCATGTGGCATTTTATAAACATTCCATGGAAATA
>JXSR01S001752.1:59272-70360 GCA_000969725.1 Ophiothrix spiculata
GCCTCATAGCATTTACCTCTAATCTAAGTGATAACTGTTGCTCAAAAAGTTTGCAGACAACATTGTTAGCATCAATAACTCTAATTTCAAATATACATGTTTTCTTCATTGTAATTTAGAAAACAGTTGACTAGAAAAACACAACATCGCATAAGAGTTAAACAGAAAAGGAGGCACCTTCCTTAAGTTTTTCATGTCACAAAAAGGTAGATGCTCTAGAGTTTCAATGAAAATGAATGTAATTCTGAAAACATTTGATTTGCAAATATTAACATTTTATAAAATGTTAGATGGATCTTGGTTTGTGTTTTCATGTCATAAAAAGGTTGATGCCCTACATTTTCAATTTTGGTTAAATAGGATAATAAAATAAAGTTGCCTGTAACTATTGCAAATTGTTGATGTTGAAAAGAGAGGAAACCATCAATTAATTGCACCTCACTCTCAGCAATCCTCAAACAGCCCCATATTACCACTAATCTATGTCATAACCATCACTCAAAAAGTTTGCAGGTAAAATATGAAATGTGACATCAATTTGAAAACATCAATAATTGTATTTTCCTTTTCCCAAGAGATGAATTGCTTTTGTCAATTTCATAACAACATGACAAACAACTGACACATTTTATTTTTTCAAACAAGCAAATTATGGATGTAGGAAGTTTACCGACAATAAAAGTTGTTTTAATCATTCAGATATTTTAAAATCACCACTCTAAAGCACAAACTCTTTATCATAAAATCATATCATTCTGTTCTTACGGTTTATTAAAAAAAAAGAGATAATATGAAACCATAACATTTCAGAATATGTTAAACAGAATGTTAAACCATTCTCCTATTAGTACATCCTAGAATTGTATTCAGTAAAAAACTCTTGTCAAACAAATAATAAATATATATTATAATTTAGAAAACAGTTGACTGGAAAAACACAACATCTAAGAAAAGTTAAACAGAATAGGAGGCACCTTCCTTACGTTTTCCATGTCACAAAAAGGTAGATGCTCTAAAGTTTCAATGAAAATAAACATAATTCTGAAAACATTTGATTTGAAAATATTAACATTTTAGAAAATGTTAGATGGATAAGGAGGCACCTTGATTTGTGTTTTCATGTCATAAAAAGGTTGATGCTCTACATTTTCAATTTTGGTTAAATAGGATAATAAAATTTAGTTGCCTGTAGCTATTCATATCTAATCTTTGATGTTACAAAGTGAGCTAAAACCCCAAATTAATTGCACCTCACACTAAGAAATAATTCAAACATCCTGTAGCATTTACCACTAATCTATGACATAACCATCACTCAGAAAGTTTGCAGGCAAAATATAAAATGCGACATCAATTTGAAAACATCAATAATGTATTTTCCTTTAATATGTTTTGTTCCATATTACTGCATCTGATCTGATTGTATTCTCAACTTCCAAATCTATTCCATGGTGATGAATTTGCTTTTGTCATTTTTATAACAACATGACAAATAACTGACACATTTCATTTTTTCAAACATACAAATTAAAGATGTTAAGACGTTTACTGACAATAAAAGTTATTTTAGTCATTTAGATTTTTAAAATCAACATTCTAAGGCACAAACTCTTTAATCATATCATTCTGTCCTGGAGTTATATTTAAAAAAAATATAATATGAAACCATAACATTTCAGAAAAGGTTTAACAGAATATAATTTAAGGATGTACTAATAGCACATCCTTGAATCATATTCATAAAACGCTGTCAATCAAATAATAAATATATATCATAATTTAGAAAACAGTTGAGTGGAAAAACACGACATCACAGAAAAGTTAAAGAGAAAACAAGGCACCTTCCTTACGTTTTTTCATTTCACAAAAAGATAGATTCTCTAGAGTTTCAATGAAAATGAATGTAATTCTGAAAACATTTGATTTAAGAAAATGTCACATGGATAAGGAGGCACCTCTGATTTGTGTTTTCATATCATAAAAGGTTGATGCCCTACATTTTCAATTTTGGTTAAATAGGATAATAAAATCTAGTTGCCTGTAGCTATTCATATCTAATCTTTGATGTTACAAAGTGAGCTAAAACCCCAAATTATTTGCACCTCACACTAAGAAATAATTCAAACATCCTGTAGCATTTACCACTAATCTATGACAAAACCATCACTCAGAAAGTTTGCAGGCAAAACATAAAATGTGACACCAATTTGAAAACATCAATAATTTTATTTTCCTTTAATGTTTTGTTCTATATTACTGCATCTGAACTGATTGTATTTTTAACTTCCACATCTATTCCCAAGTGATGAATTGCTTTTGTCAATTTCATAGCAACATGACAAACAACTGACACATTTAATTTTTTCAAACATACAAATAAAAGATGTTAGAAGTTTACCGACAATAATTTTTTGTAGTCATTCAGATGTTTCGAACTCAAAATTCTAAAGCACAAACGTCATCTAATCTACTTCTCTGTATGTTTTAATTGTTTTATGGTCTTGTTAACAGAAGTAAATTCTTTCAATAATCAATTCTATTTTAAGATGTTCTGGCAAAACATGAATAGAACAAGGATTCTACTACTTAGCCACACAGGGTCACATGACAGCCTCGGAGCAAATTAGACAAGTCAAGATTTATCACTCTTACAGGTGTCTCTGGCGACCATCTATATACAATACTCTTAATAAGGCCTAAAAAAAAGTTGTTGACTTGCCCTTTGCGACCGACCCAAAATTTGCAAAATTTAGGGTCGCTTTTTTATTTATTTTTCTTTATTTTTGGTGAACTTTTGCCTATCTCAACGGTGAATTTGGTGAAAATAGCATGATATTTGCGTTAAGTTTACAACAATATTTACAAAATGTTTAATATTTGCATGAAACAAACATTAATCTTCAATAAATAAAGCAAACAACATGAATATAGCTTATTTTAAATAGTTTTTCTTGGCCCATTTTTGAAAAAATAAAAAAAAATAAAAGATCCGACCGACCGACCATCATTTTCACTGTTAAAGGGCAAGTTAACAACTTTTTTAGGCCTAAGTGTAAATAACATTAAGGCTTCAAAAGATTACCTACATCCACTTTGCATAATCAAGCGGAAACATATTATAGCATCTAAGGCTGATAATCAGCAGACTATTACATGTAACTAACTTAATTGATACTACTTGTACTTGCCCTATGAAAAAGGAGAGGAGAAAATGACGTCAATAGTTTGGACATGTGTGTATACACCAGTATAAGAAATTGTTTAAATGGATGAGGATACGTAAAAGCACATACATGGATGACACTGCTTTTATGTTTTAGTTGAACTGTTGAATAGAAATCCAAAGTTGGTAAAAGGCATCCTGCTGATTCGAAAAACTATCGTTCTGAGAACATTGAGTTTTCAGTTTTTGTACTTATTAAAATTTGAATGATATTGGGAAGAGGATTTTTATCCTGGTTTTTTTCATGTTTTGGATGTTGGAACTTAATTAGTAGGATAGAATACACTTCACAAAGGTAAAATTTCTGATGAAATTCGAAATATGACCTTGCACGTGATTTTGACTAAGCTTGACTTCAATGACACATATCACGTAATTTACTATGCGACCTTAAGGTACCTTCGATATGGTAGGTCACATATATCTAATAACATTAGAAAACATGTCTTGATTTATCTGTGTGATTTATCTTTAATCAGATAACCAAATAATACCATGTTTGAATTTTTGCCATAATAAACCACAGGTTGATTGAATATTAGCCACGTCTGTAATCACAAGTGTTCGTGCATGCTAAAAATACTAGAATTGTCTCCTTAAATGTTATTGATCATGACTAGAAACTGATGTGAACATATTGTTACATCCTTAAACAAGACAGTGAATACATGATCAGAATAACATTGTATAAGGATCATCAAACTTGTCATTGATGCAAGCAGTTCAATTAGAATTGTCAATCTATAACAGTCTGTTGAAGGGTCCATAGAATATAACATAACGCAGACTACATATATTTGAGTAACTACTCGTATCTTAAAAATATATGACATTTGCTCATACATCATACATTTTAAGATTTTAAGAAAAAATCCCATTATCAGATCTAAAAAATAAATATTGGGGAAGTTTGAAACTTGCAGCTTTCCACAGGCATTCAACAGTAAGAAGTTTAACAGAGAATGTATGCCGAATTCGATATCTGTGTACCTCATATTCATAAGTGAGCATAATTTCATTTCAAATTTTACTTACCTAATGGTATCCAAGTTGGTCACACAATATGGAAGAGAAAAAGGGAAATGATATTATGTTAGAAATGTTATCACAATTATCAGAACAATATACTACAAATTTCAATTTTCTTGTGGATACTTCAACCTATAGTTTATCTCAGAGTTGTTTTTCCTCGTTCGCGGGGTTTTTCTTTCAGACGCTTGTTGTTAAGCCCTTCTGCGTACTGAAGCACTTATTTACGCACGTATTGGCAGAGCATGATTGGATGATTTCGATCGTTTACGCTCACGCTGTTGGTGCGCGCGTTAAAGAGTGGCGTACACGACACGATTTGAAAGGAAAAACAACTTTGAGAGATAGTATAGTTAGGTCAAAAATTCAACAATCATTCAAACAGCCTCATAGCATTTACCTCTAATCTAAGTGATAACTGTTGCTCAAAAAGTTTGCAGACAACATTGTTAGCATCAATAACTCTAATTTCAAATATAACATGTTTTCTTCCATAAATAAATTGTTTACTAAACTTTCTCATCTATTGTTACGTGATAAGCTGCTTTGCCTTTTTCATAACAAAAACAAGTAACAAGCACTTTCAAACAAACAAAAATGAAGATTTTAAAAGTTTTCTAACAGTATAAGATTTAAATTGGTTGTTCAGTAATTTAGAAATCACAATTAAGTAACACAACATTGAGATCTAAAATCAATCTATCCCATTACTTGTTTAATATTATGCATTTCAGATTACATTTCAGTTATAAAACCATGATAATCATGTGAAAAAAACTCCCATAAATCTGAAAACATTTAACATCTGAAAAAATAAAAAGACAAAAAATGTCGGACAGAAATGAAGGCATTCCAGTGCTTCCAAGTTGTAAAAAGGTTGATGCCCTGCATTCTCAATGTTGGTTAAATTGGATAATAATAAAATCTAGTTGCCTAGCTATATCAAATCATTGATGTTACAAAGTGAGCTAAAAACCCAAAATTAATTGTACCTCATACTCAGCAATCATCCAAACAGCCTTGTAGCATTTAACACTAATCTATGGCATAACCATCACTCAAAAAGTGTGCAGGCAAAATATCAAATGTGACATCAGTACAAAACATCTATCACTATTTTTTATAAGAAATGTTTTCTTCCATATAAATTCATCTAATCCGATTGTCTTCATAACTTTTATTTTTCCTATAACCTACTTATCATGTTTCTGTTACTTCAGAATGATTTTTACATTGCATTAGAATTTATCTCCCAGTTAAAAGTGAAAAGACAAACTATGATTTTTGTCCCATAAATTATTTTAAAACATTGAAGAACGTCATCAACGCAGAGCTTACTTAAATCATGGAAGTAATAGATGAGAAGGAACCACAATGATCTCAATCAGTCATACAATTATCCACTTTGCTATTCATGTGAAGAAAAGGAAGGTTTATCGATGAGCAATCAGTTCAAGTAGGTTGATCATATTCTATTTGCCGCTATTACTGGAAAATTATCTAACAATTTACAAATTTATACACAAACAAACATACCAACGCATGAAGTGTCATGAGGACCTTTTTATTAACATGATAAACTACTGTGAACCTTGCAGCATCTTTATTTGATGTTCAGTAGGTTCTCAAATGTCAAATGTAATGACTGGAGGACAAATGATATCTTTGATCAATCAATGACATATTATGTAATGTTCCGGTGATTTCCGGGGAATGATGGTGTCGTCTTCGTTTGGTACGAAGATATTACCTATACATAAGTATTTCTAATAAGTGCCCATTGCTGCCCAGAAATAAAACAGAGTATCAAATGTGGACACATCTTGCAACAACTTGGTTGGAAAAGCGCGGATGGTACTGATGGTTTCCAAACAGTAGGTACCATTTTCGTAGCAAAGAAAGTACCGTGAATGGAACATCTACTGCAAACATTCGAACCATAATTAAATGAGCCATTAAATTGCTACTTCAGTTTCTTGACTAGCAATTGAAATTAATTAATAGAGCAGCAAATGGATTAATGCTTTGATCAGTCTTTGTTGTGATTCCTTCTCATCTA
Organism: Ophiothrix spiculata; assembly: GCA_000969725.1. Lineage (NCBI taxonomy): Eukaryota > Metazoa > Echinodermata > Ophiuroidea > Amphilepidida > Ophiotrichidae > Ophiothrix > Ophiothrix spiculata. Next base: position 65,584 of record JXSR01S001752.1, read on the forward strand.
TTAATTCCATGCTTAAATTGTGCGACTTTCTGCTATCATTGTCAGAGCATGTCTCACACAGAACTATGAAGAAAAGTATTTGTTGCCCACTGTTTTATACATATATAGATATAGATAGACATATTGGAGCACGAATATGGGTTTCTTGGGTAATGAGTCAATCGTTAGCCAATCTGCTAATTGATCAAATTGAGTGAGCTCATTTATAAGTAACAAGTCTGAACTGATATTACAAAAGCCAATATACTGACAATTTTGTTTTACATATAGCCAGGAAGCATCATTCAAGCAAGACCCCATCTATAATGAAGATTCTCATAACAATTTTAATATCCTCAGAGGTGTAGAGTTGCAGACTATACTGTCAGATAATATACTGCCTTAATTATATCAAGGTTGGACTACGGCCCAGGGACTATGGAAATGCTTAACTCTCGGGTTCAAATACTTCTGATATTCAACATCACTATTAAAAGAATCTAAAATTGGACAGCCAAGTTAATCTCCAAAGCTGCAAAACATAATCATGTATTACCAATCCTTCAACAATTGCACTGTTTACAATGAATATGTCATAAATATAAGTGCAGAAAACTTCATTTAGTTCTACAGGAGAAAATATATGCAAAAGTGGCTAGTGGTAAATCTGTGAAATTGAAATCTTTGTAGGTTTACAATCTGAAATGCTAACAGCTGTAGAGTTAAAATATCAATATATTTATGATTTTTATGTTTAAAAAATGTTCCAAAGACAGAAAACCAGCCAGATTCTATAGATGATAAGTTTGAATCACAATGATGATGCATCCAGGTAAACTAGGAAATAATTTAATGACAGGTGCACATATTTTCTCTTAATATTTTTCAAAATTAGAGGCAAATTGACAAAATTTCTATTCTAATACCTCTTCAAAATGTGCTTTTTTGTTGTAATCAATATAAGTAATCAAGACTATGGACAATGCCCATTGGGCATTTGCTACTGTTTTGATACAATGACCGGCATCAATCTAATTATTTAAGAGCAGTCAAAATGCTAAAAGAGAGTTCTATCTCTTTGTAGCTAAAGATGTTTTTACACGTTACCATGGAGTCCAAACCATAGCCAACACAAAAGATGTGTGAAAAGGAGTGGGTTGGTTAATTAAAACTCCTAATAAACTTTTATCACAAATCAAATTACATCAATACATTAAATTAAAAAAAAGCCAAGAAAACCCTCAAATGTTTTTCATAACCCTATAACATAATACATTAGTATACTACAAAAGGGTACATACACAAAGCCATAAACTATATGAAATTAGATCTAACCTGACATGTTTCTATATATAAACATTTATGTTTTTTATGAATTGTTTAGAGTTAACTATATCTTTTCAGTATATAACAAATGTTCTGTTGTTATTGCTGCTTTACTGCCTGTAAACCTCTCAAAATAAGATGTAAACATCAGTTGCTTGTCATAATGTTGTTATGAAAAAAGTCAAAGGCAACTTGGAGATAGATGTGAGAGTTAAAAATACAATCAGATCAGATGCGTAAATATGGTAGAAAACATTTCATATCAAAGTAAAAAACAGTTATTGATGTTTTCAAATTGTTGCATTTTATATTTTGCCTGCAAACTTTTTGAGTGATTGTTGTGCCATAGATTAGTTGTTATTGCTTCAAGGCTGTTTGAATGATAGCGTAGTGTGAGGTGCAATTAATTTAGGGGGTTGCTCACTTTGTAACATCAAAGATTTGCAATAGCTACATTTGATTATTCATTTTATCGTAAACTGAAAATGTTAAGCATTTACCATTTTATGAGAAAAAATATTTATTGGGTATGCTTCCATTTAACATTCTCTGAAATGTGATTATGTTTTGAGTTAAGAATTATAATTACTATCATTTTGATTGGCAGGGTTCTACGATCATTCTTAACAGAATATTTGTGATAATATATGCAAAACATGTTTTCCTAGAAGATTATTGTAATATTACTTGTTTACATATAAATTATACGTGTGTTTTTTGCAGCAATTCATTGGCTACATCACATAATAATGTAACTGACAATTAGTAAGAAATTTCATGATAAGTAGACTATAAAAATCTAAAACAATAAAATATAGACTACAAAAGTAGTCATTCAGTTTTGCCTATATTCTAAAGATTCTAAAGATCATTGCAATCATCACATATGAAGAATGGTGTTTGAATACAGCATGGATGTGATACTACAATATGCTTCTATTTTAGGTAAGTGACATTTTTCCTTGTCAATTAATGTCTTAAAATCTGTTAAATGGTATGGAAATAAAGATTACATCTGATATTTAAAATTTTGCAGTTATCATTTAGTGATGTGTAATCAATTAACCCTGTCTTTAGGCCTAGATACAGTTCGTCATTTTAAATCCAGACAACATATTGCATATTGACCTCGAATTTCTAGACAATAATAGTGATCTGAATAATCCACTAAAACTCAAAATAAAATAATAAAAAATTCATACAGTGGCAAACTTTCCAAATGATTTTTTTATCATTAGAGAAATATGAAGTAGTGAGCAAATCTTTTCTTCAAAATAAAATCCATAGTATGCCTACCTGTGAAGGACAGACTACAGGTTATAATGAAAGACCAAGCTAATTATGGTATTGTTTGAAAACAACAATTACCAATGAATGTAATGTAAATTATTAATATACTACAGACGAGTAATCATTGCAAAAATGTGCCTGTGTGAAAAATATTTCACCATTATGAACACTTTGGTAAATAGTGAAACATTGAACACCATGGCAAAAATTTTACACCATGAGAGTGTATCCAGCCCCTATGATATAATTAGAGAATAAAAGATAAGATTTATTGTTTTAGCTGTCATCTATCATCTCATAATGGATGGGCGTACATTATTTTGAGTAATGGGTGCCCCTGCAGTAATGGGTGGCCACGCAGGGGTGCCCATTACGAAAAAATAATGTACGCCCATCCATTATGAGAGGATAGATGACAGGCAAAACAATAAATCGCTATCTTTTATTCTCATTCTTAGTCACAAATTGAGTCATTTATGAACCAAAAACGATGTAAATTATTGCCAAAATGAAAAACTATAAACATTATCATTGGAAAAACATACACCCCTATTCAAACATGAAATATTCCAAACCCAGTAGTGCTGTTCGCGCCGGATGCGTGCGTATACCTGCATTGCACCGCAATTTTGAACGCGCGGCTCCACTGCGTTTCACGCTGAACGCACTGTCATCTATCGTCTCATAATGGATGGCCAAAATTCCTTATTAGGAAGTAAAATCGCACTCAGTGACTAAGAATTTTGTATATTTTGAAACTTTCATACTGGATGTGTGGAAACATTTCTAAAAATATCATTTGCTGTGTTACTGATTTATAAAAGCTTATCAATCCTAGAAAACCTATTGTAGCAGGTAAAAATAACCACTACTAGATAAGACTGATATAATGTTGTTGTAACCAAGGTCGCTTGTTTTTGTAGTGTCTTGGAAGTGTTGGCTTAGCAACTCGTGTTTTCAGCATCATAACTAAACTGATGAAAATGATCTAGACGTTGGGAACAAAATAACATTGTGATACAAACAAATGAGTGGTGCTCTGGCAAAATGAGCGGAAAGTCGCGATTGAAGATTTTGAATAAATGCCTGCTAAAGCAAAAATATGGTGAAAAGATCAAATTTCGTTTTTTGACATAAAATGCATTAGTATATAAGTATTAATCTATACTTCGCGTTTTGAAGGTCAATTATTTCGGGAAGTGCAATTATTCACGGGTAATTGATCGCGTTTTGCTATAATACACTATAGTAATCAGTAACTTTAGAATTGATTTGCGACAATTTTTTACTGCCAGATTTTAAGTGGACTGTCTTGTATTTCAATCTCTAAATGACAATTGTAGAAAGAAAGTATGACATATTATACATCATTGGAAAGCTGAGATGATAGAGAATTAAAATACGACATAAACTCAATTTTTAAAATCGCGACTTTCCGCTCATTATGCCAGAGCACCACACAAATGCTTTTAATTAAGAAAATTTAACTTTGTAAACATGTCTTCACATACAGCATTGTATTAAAGTGGCATAGTTTAAATTGTTTAAATGTATTTTTATGGAAGTCTTAATCTTATCAAGATTTTCTTAATTAAGAGGAATATGTACACTGTATTGCAGTATTACAAAAATGTTATTATCCATTTTCTACTGATTTTTTAACGCATTGTCTTAGTATGAACTTTACCTGCAACATAATACATATATCAGCATACAATGTTGATAAAGATACATTTACCTTTTGATTATCCATTATGTAAGATATTTAGTCTTCTTCAGTTTTTCTTGCAAAGACATAAGATGTCACTCAAATTCAAATCATATAAATCACAATCCATTCGATTTAATATCTTTACTTTTGAGCGAAACACAGCAAATTTTAGATTACAAATTGATGATTAGTTATCGTAATATCCTGTTCAAGCAAATAATAAGACTGCCAGTTTTGATAAAATTTTGGTATTAATGTTATTAAATTTTATTATTTAATAAGTGATCAGTGTAAAATTAAATGAACAGTTGCAAGAGAACTGGAAATTTAATTCAGTGATGAACTGATTATTTAGTTGAAGGTTGCATTACATAATATTACAATACCAAGTACTTGAACTATATTAAAATTAATTAAGAACACTATCATTTTATTTACATGATAAGTAGACTATAAAAATCTAAAACAATA
>JXSR01S001753.1:854-11472 GCA_000969725.1 Ophiothrix spiculata
CTAGTGAAAAAAGGCACGTGGATGTTATGCTGTATATGACTCTTCATGTTTTGTCATAAGATTTGTCTGTGGCGAAGACAATAAAGTTCTTTTGTGATATTAAAGTTGCGAGATATTAACAGTTTTAAAGGTTTACAAAGCAGCATGTCAGGTTCTTTTGCCATCCAAGAGGAAGTTAGCTGATATTGATTTCTTTAACCAGAGCAATCACCTCTTAACCACAATTGAAAATTATCTATCGATCTCAACGCTATCAAGTATACAAACATTAATGCTGACTATGCAGTGGGCAACCACGCTCAAGTGCTGACCATGCAGGGGGCAACCACGCTCAAGTGCTTGGTAAACAAAAAGGTGTTCCTCTCTTCGTAGGTAGAGAGGCAAAATTAGTTGACTCATGATGGCAAAGTGAACCCGACATGGCCCACCTATGCCTGTGCTCTAATATTCTATTTTTGCACATACATTCAAATTTTCCTGTCGTTGCACGGTCGGTGAAGTAATTACAAAATGGCGGTACTTTGTCAACTTTTGTACTTGGTCAGATTCGAAACGCCTTAGTTCTGAATAGGTATATCCTTGTACAATTTGATGTGCCCACGCCGACATGTCAATTTGTTTTATTGTACCTGAGGCATAAGTTGTATGAAGTTCCCAGGGGGTCCTTCAAATATTCTTGTATGTGTATGTGCCTGCCGAATTAGAAAACTGAACCATATTTATACCTAATTTGACATAAAATTACACTCGTCAGTAAACCAAAGTTGAGAGAAAAGCAAATTTCCAAAAATAGAATCATTGAACTCAATCGCTATCAAAACCTGTGAAAAAAACACCCTAAAAGGAAGGCACATACTTATATACGTAACCCTGTTAATGTGAGCCCCCCTCCCCCGAAGACAGTCTCGACATGACGCAACATGACATTTTAAAGCCACAAGGTACGTTCGTCCGTGATTTCTCGTTAATGCAACAATTCAAAAGTAATTCTTCTCCTTTATGTATCTTTCCTTTTACAATATTTGTCGAGAACTGAAGGGCAATCCCAATTCGATTATACAACCGCCTTATACATGGCGAGTTAGTATCATGTTTCCCCCTATTTGATGCAGGAATAAATTTGATCCATTTGAGATTCCCGGGGCATAAGTATTACGTGGCTATACAATCCTACATGCCATATAGACTAGTTTCCTAATAAGGGACCTGCGGTTATCAAAAGATCATTTTTGATCAATGTTCTCCGCGTTTTAGCATAATGATTTTATCTGCATATAGAAATAAAAGTCATCTAGCAGTTTTGCGATAGCATCCAAATAATTTGATTTCCAAGGTTTGAAGTTATTATTTTGATTCAAATGTTAATAAAGTGTCAGGTCTTGTTATTGCTTTAATAAATCTAAATTTAATGTATGTGAACAATGTTGTTTGATGTTATTAATCTAGTCCTTGGTGCCCCATTTAAGTCTAGTATATCAATTAAAACAAGTGTGATGCTCTTGGTGTGCGTGTCATTTAATGTTCACATTGTAACTTAGCAAAGCGAAAGCAATCAAAAGTTGTGTAATAGGAAGCAAATGAGAACATATGACTTACGAATACCTTCATCTGAGAAAGTGTTACAGTTACAAAATGGACATTAGTAGATGATCTTTACTTCTATCAAAATAGAAATAGGGTCATACGTAATGAATAATGTTTGACTTGTTCTTTTTTACCAAAATTAGAGGTCAATATTTTCAAGTCATTAAAAAACATCAAAAGCCATTTGCATATTTTGCTTTTGTAATATTCATCTGGAACCAACAATAAATGCGACCTGTTGTCATTGACACTTCTTAAACATTTGCAAAGACCAAAGACCAATGATTAATCTGACACTTTATTGACCTTCGCACGTTTTCCAGAAGCCAAATTACATGAATTATGGCCCGTCAAAGGTTGGTAGGGAGTAAAATGTGAAACTAAGATAAACGCGGTTAAAAATTAGCAAGCCTTATATTTTCTATTGATTGTCCTGAGAACATACATATTCATATTTCCGATAATTCTCTTCAATTAAAATATGCAGGTGTTTTGAAGTTAACATCAGAATTGAGAATCTGTCAAAGAATAAATTTTGACAAATTATGACCATGCCATTAATCTTCTCCCGTAGCGCAAATTGAAGTTAGTTGTATTTACTGCTGTATAGAGATGAACCAATACGAATATATTATGCAGAGGTTACAAATAATAAAAGTGTTATTTTATGGCGATAAAGTAGGATGAATTTAAAGGTACTATAGAATTGTTACTTGTTTCCCATGTCGTCATGACGTCATCTCTTGCTGGGTTTCATCCTGTGATGTCTGTTTGAAAACCCGGTGGCCAATGAAGTATAATACTATCATACGTGACCACGAAAACGGCGAATTAAGGTTGTTTTTTGGAATTAAAAGATGAATCGGCGTTTAAGGTATCAGAAACATCGATTTTCAAGAAATCGAGTACTTTCGAAGCCTAGCTGTAATCGTTGCATGTATTCTCTAGATATGTAATCACATCTTACAAATCCAGATTGTACTTTAAAAATTCTAGGGGTTAATATGTACAAACCAGCTGAAATGCATACTTTTTGAAATTCGAGTTAAGAATTTTGGAAAATTGTACGGACTTCCTTTTCAAAAGCTACATAAAATTCCCAATAGTGGGGTATTTTACATGCTTATGTCCACACATGCTTACAGCATATTACATGGCTGCCTCCGGGGTTTAAAAGCATACTTTGTTGCGTTTTGGTCGATCGTCTTATGTCCTATATTCTTTCTTATAATGTTTGCCCAGACCCGCAAGACAATACAAATCAGATTAACACACTGCCGTCAACATGGTGTTCTGGCATAGGGTTTCATACGGAGATAAATACTCTATAATGAGATCCAGTTTATCAGTTAATGTACGGTGCTATGATTTCAATACCCGCCTTTTAGGTTCGAGATATTATAACTTATAATTTCGTTTAGAACGAAACTTCCCTGTTTGTTGTTAAATTACACCTTAGCATTGATTAGTGGATGCATGAGTTACGATTAGAAAACAGTCTATGCAAGAGAAAGTAAATCGATTTTTTGAAACGCGTGTATTTTTGTGTTTATCAGCTATGTAAACTCTGTACCAGTAATAAGCCTTTAAGAATTTTGTAAAACGCCAATTGCGAGCATCCTGACTTGATTTATATATCATAGTTTGTGTCATCCATATTTTCCCTTTTAATTTTATTTGATGAGACAATTATTTATGTTTTCAAATAATATCACTCTTAAATATTTGGAGGTTCCGGCATGGCAACGACAAGTTTTGCAAAATATATATGATATGTGTGTTGGTTCACGTCATTTATGAAGATCGAGAAAGTTAACAAAATGAGTGCGGTCACGAATACCATTTTAGTCAAGACATTCTTCTTTAAGTCGATGACATCGATGACAAATGTAAATAACAATGTCATTAATCATAATCTTGCAGTTATGATATGAACGTGCAAAGTATATATATATATATATATATATTCTTTTGATGATATATAATAAAGGATAGCTTTGAGGTCATATGAATAATGAGTGAGCTTATCATGGTAACATTCTGCTAGTCCAACGAGTCCATAGTATTTTCATATACCTTGGGGTTTGCTAGTGCGAATTTAAAATAAAGTTCGTCACTCCGCCAAAAAAAATCGCTAGTCCTTATTTTAACCGAAAAAAATCAAAACAACTTTAGGAAAGTCCAAAGGCTCGTCAATCCGTGAAAATAAGGTTCGCTAGTATGCAGAGTGAATAAAGTTCGCTGGTTCCAAATTTGAAATAGGGTCAAAAACAGAAAAAAAAAACATTTGCAAAGTCCAAAGGTTCGTCAATCCGTAAAAGAAGGTTCGCTAGTCTGTAGAGTGAATAAAGTTCGCTAATCCCAAATTTGAACTAGGGTCTGACAGTCCGAAAGTAAAATAAGGTTCGATAATCCGAATATTAAATGTGCATTAAAGAGAAATGTACTAAACATCTCTCCAAGTGTAATTTCGTCAACTTTTATAGTTATTGCAAACGATAATTTTTCTACGTATAACAGAGTGTTTCAGTGTTTGTTGCGTGCACATATCTAATAGAAATATTTATTCCTTCACAGAAAGAGAATAAATACATATCTAAAAGTTAAATGAAGCAACAATGCATTATATGCAACACAAACAAAGATATAAATGTGTTGCATGAGACTTTATTTTCTTGGAAACAACTCTGGCTGCAATTTCAGTTAACCGATTCTAAAAATCTTTCGGCGTCAATACGCAATAATATTAATGAGGTGTAAGGCTGTTATGCTCACTTAACTGGCATATATATTTTGCAAATGTTTAATAAAATGTCATAGCATATCACCGGATTTATAAATTAAAAGTGTCTGCGAGGCGATATACGAATGCCGTTTATTTTGATGATGTTATTAAGTACCCTTGATATATCGGCGAGACTAGATTATTAATTGATAACATTGGATATTGACGTTGATTATTGCGAGCATCTTTTATCAAGAAATGATGTTATGTTCATATGAGATTTGAACATCGCCCTACTTTTTATGTTTGATATAATTGGATTTCACATGCATCGACTTATGTATTGAGCGTTGTTATATTACATACATATAAATATATGTTATTGAGTTATATATGTTATGGGTAGAAATATATGTTATGGGTAGAAAGAAGCGATGCTATTCTTTGTTCCTTCGGAATAAGAATGATTTGAAATGAAAATATGGTTGTCTTGAATTTCATTTCAGCTATATAGTTGTCGTAAAAGAAAAAAAATGGAATATGATGTATATTTCTCTGTCATCTTCAGCTACCACCTGCATATGATTTATGTTATCTGACAAACCGTCAACCTCTGGTCAAATGACAAGGTGTCATTATTGGTTATATATTCAAATGTACACTCACATGCACTAGTATAAAGGATTAAATATCTTAAATTAACAAGAAAGTAAACCAAAAGACCTGATATAATATTGTGCATATAACATTTACCGTCTAAAAAGATACGTAGTTAGAGTTGGTGAAATATTCAAAAACGTAGATTGACACTGTCACCTTACCTTAAGCAAGACATTAATATTACGACAGACAGACATACACACAGACATATAGAAAGAAAGACAGACAGACAAAAAAATAAATAAAGCAGCATCACTCTGTAACAAAATCACGATTACAAAAAATCACCATTCGACCACGACAGGCTATACGCTATGTGCTCTTTCATATGACGTCACCAATGTATAGAAGATGGAATAGCGATAAAATTCAATTAAAATTCCAAAGAACACTAATGACTAACAATAAAATCTTTATAAGGTTATAAAAGACGTAAATGATTGACAGTTACCTATAAAATGACGGATGAAAGTCTTTGCGGTACGTATGTTGTAATTGACCTATGAAATGCGAGAAAACGTCCGTCACTTTGACATCACTGATCTACCCGGAACAATTGATTTTTTTTATTATTAACGCATTTAACCAGTGACAGGTAATAGAACAGGTCCTTTTAAAACAATCGAATGAAATCAATGTGATTATCCTTAAATTACAGGGTAATTTAATAGGATAAACGTCTCTTATATGGATCGCAGTGGGTGTTTACCGTGTTTGATTTCAGCAGCGCTTAGATATCAGAGAAAATAAGGGAAGGTTGTCACGAGACAGTGTTTATTTCTTTAAAGGTATTGAACCTGATTTTTATATCTTCATATTTTGACTCGTTTTAAGTAGCAATTATCAACTGTGACTAAGATATGCAAATGAATCACAGCAAATTTCATAAAACTATCATGATCATCAAAATGAATACTGCATATTGTTTATTACTGTTGAATTGGCTTGGATACTAAACGTTCATGTTTTGCTTTTATTTAATAATAATCTCGATCAGTTTTAGTTTAAGAATTTATGTCATAAAAACCAAATCGTACAATTAACTTATACATTTAGACGATTGTTTGTCAGAAGCTCATAAGACGTATATTTTATGAAATGATTAAAAATGAGATATTTAAATGATATAACGATATTCAATAAAAATACAATATTTCATTTGAATAGACCCATTTCCAAATGCCTTATTTTCCAATCGTTATGTCAGTTTTAATTTGAAGCACAAAGTTTATACGTCATATTATCATGAAAGGACATTCTAATTGCAGTGATCAATCATTTAATATGTCCTATAAAACAAATCCATCAAGTTGAATACGCCAATGGTTAAATGCACTATTTGCTTCACTCAGTCCCGAGAGTGTGTTTTTATTAAAAGGTAGATGACCCTAGTTAATACCTGAAGTTTTGTATGAGAAAAGTGAAAGAATTAAATTCATAGAAAGTATATACAACAACAATGATCATTTTCAACGTGCACCGTACGGATAACGAATTGAACGTACCTTTACCGATCGCATACCGAACATTTAGTGGAAGACAAGCCAATATACGTTAGGCGTGCGATGGTCTCTGTTCGTTGATGTACGACAGAGCCCAAACATGATTTCCAGTTGCTTTGTTATGAAATGCTTGTGATGAATCCTTAATGAAGTGAAAGGTACAAGTTATAAAGTGTAAAAAATTGTGTGGTGTTTGTCTCAACATTAACTTTCATCAAATATTTTCTACAAGAGTTTTATCCCGTTGACGTTAAATGGGTTCACCAAAAACTGACCTTCTAATATGTGGTGCACGCAACAGGTGCATATCAACATTCAATTTGCAACCGATGTTGACCTTGTGTCTGTTGTGTCACATGTAATCATATCCCGGGAAACAAAGTAATGAGCAAAGTTTATAAAACAATAACGCTGTAAGTTAATGATTATGATATCATAGTACAGCAACTGACTGACAATAAAGAGGTTGCGTTGATAGCGTTTATGTAATTGTGAACAGCTTAAACTATCGATACTATACGTCCACGTTTGACGCAAAAACGCAGCCTAGGTAATAGTAGAATAAATGGTAACACGGTGTAAGCTACAACATGAACAACGAGTTACCTGTCAATCTTAATATTTTGATGTATGATGTAGAGTTGAAAATATAACGAGCCGGTGTAATGAGACGGAGGAGTGTCTCCCATAACCAGGAGTCCGGGTCTAATTGAACTACATGGAATAAGTCGCAATCAATGATTTATTGATCGCACATGTACAAGTACGTTCTACACAACTGAATAGCAGCTAGGACTCTCAGTCACACGGACGCTGTATTTCATTACACCGGATCACAGTCCAAAATGCATCTACGGTTTTCGATTTATTTTAGAAAGCACATATTGTAACTAGACTTGACTTAATCAACAAATTTTTGTTTGGATTTTAAAATTGATTTGTCGACAAGGTTACTTTGTTTCAGGCAAACTGTTTGTGTTCAAATCTCGGTACTCCACGTTGCACTTTCCTAATTATTGTTCAATCAGGCTAGGTAAGTATGGACATTTAGGGGTCATTTATACTACATACTCAACCCATACAAAAATTGAGCAGAATCAACTAATAGAGATCCCAAAACGATAATTCTTTTGTTTATTACCACGTGCAACTGTTTCAAACCTGATATATTCGTAGTTGAATGGTTGTTACTCACCAAAAAACATTGCATTCTAAAAACCCAATACGAAATAGTGATACAAACAGACTTCCCTTTTGCATCTTTGGTCCTTAAATTTTATGTATTGGGTATACTCAATAAAGAAAAATGTAATAGATTTTGCTTATTTTGAATGCATAAGCTTTATCAAATCAGTTTGATAAATTGTGTTGCAGATCAACTGCAATTGAATTTCCAATATACACTTATCACTCATGCTGGTGACTTATTCATCCGCAACGATTGATAACTTAACCCTTATTCTTATCATGCGATATGGAGACACGAGAACTAATTTTCTCATACAATTTAAGTGGATTTCATTTATAAGTGTAATTTTCTTGGACGGACTTACATACTTTAGACAATTGAAAGGGATTTAAACTCTTAATCCATAGCTTGATCTGAATATCAGTTTAATCTAAAGAGCAATTACTCAATGAATTTAAATTGTTTTTTCTTGAAAATTAACCCGCGGTTGTATTCGAGGCAGGGTTTTAACATAACATAAAGATTGTTTTGTTTAAACATTCCTTCTTTTTCGAAAGTATATAATTTCAAGTTGTAATTCATCAATTTGTTTTATTTTACGCAAGATAAATATTTTGTTTTTAAAACCTAGTCTGTTTGTGTTTAATTTAGGAGAATGTTACTGTAGGCTACGGCATTATGTCAATCTATTTAGATCTTCAGTTTGACATCAAAGTTTTCAATCTTAATGCTCATCTGATATGCGCTCCAAACGTTTTAACATGAAAGATCCTTGCAATCACGTTCGCTTTATTTTATACTATCTTCGGATAGATAAAACTACTTTAGGATTGACTTTGATTGAAGGCACATGCACTAGATCAGCAAGCCTGCCTTTTTACCGACCTATATACTAGTTGATAATTGCTTTAAAATGTCTTTCAGACATATCTTACAGCAAAGTACGCTAATGTTCTTCAAGTATTTTATAGTTTCCATTTAATGTTGCTTGAAAGTGTGTGCGGTTCTCTCTGCACAACAAATTGAAAAAGTGAAGTAAAAAATACTGCAAACTACTTTCTTTTTCTATAAAGAATATTCTATAGAAATGGGTGGATCGTCGACATTCATTCATGAATATATCATCTACTAATTAATCAATATCACTTGATTAAATCAATGTGCTATCAAATGTGACCGTCCATCTCAAACAAGCCGTAAATGCAGCAAAACTTCATTTGGCGCTACAGGTGAAAATTCATGTCAAGATCGTAATTTGTCGAAATCCTTGTGCTTACTTCAAAACACCAGCAAAGTTTCATTTAAAGAAAAAATGATCAGAAATATGAAATATATCTGTATATTTTGAAAACGATCAACAGAAAATATAGGGCTTACTAATCTTTCAACGCGATTGTCTCAGTTATACATGTTACTCCATTTTACAACCTTTGATGGACCAAAACCTGACGAGAGGAAATCAAGGGAAGTTCATTGAAGTGTCATTTTAATCCTTATAACTTGGTCTTTGCAAATATTTTAAAAAGAGAAAATGACAAGAGACCCCATTACGGCTGTTATGGGATGTACGGTCACAAGAACCTGTACATACAGACTCCCAACTTGAGAAATTATAGGATTTTATATATGTTTGGACGTACTGCATTTTTTTAATTTTGTATTGCATCTTTGTTGGTGACCATTTTGCTTATTACAGAAAACGTACGAAAGGATTCAACGATGATGTCTGTTGAAATCTTGGTATGCAGATGTGTAGTGTACATTTGTTTTTGTTTATGAAAATATGAATAACCACTGCTATATGAATAAATAATACGATCATAGTAAATTTCCATACAAAAACATGCACTTGAAAAAAAAAAGGATGTTTGATGGTAGCATATGTTTTTGTGAACCTTGTAAAAAGTTTTTCGTACATTTTGTTAGTCACACTATAATTATATATTATCAGGCTTATTGTAACAATAACAAATATGTATGTTTCAAATGAGGCTAACCTCATTCAACCAGATCATGAAGAACGGATGTTTAAATGCAGTTTCGATAATACAAAAAGACAGGTTTTTAGGTACTGTCTACAAATAAATTCAAGCCAAAATAAATGATCCGATTTATTTGTTTAATGTCACTTTTATTTGCTAAGTAAAGAAGAAATTATGCTTCTAAGTATATCTTTACATTCTTTAAATTGTTGAAAAAAAGAACGGTTTTTTTTTCCTTTCAAAGAGAACTGCAGCAGGGAGAGATGTTGTTTTGAATACAGATCACGTGTTTACCGACCACACGACGTCTACGGTTCTATCAAGTTATTTTGAACCGCTAGGTCACAAGGTACTCAATACTGCAATAATCCATCATAATACGTGAGCCAATAAATGTGTGTGTCTGTATTATTATTCCTTCGTTTCTTTACAAACAAGACTACAGACACTGTTACTCATGGGGTAATAGTTGATATTGTTTAGAGAGTCGGATTTGTTCATATTTTTTATTTCTAAAAGGAAGTATGATTTTGCCACAAAGCCAAAGGTAAATAAAACCACTGAATGATATACTTATTTTCCAAATAATTTGTTGCACAAACGTTTTTCATTCATTGACAAAAATACTAGCTTGGTACCTCAAATTATTTCGCAAGTTCTTTACCACAATAAAATAACCCTAAACGTACGTGGACTTTATGAAATTACAGAAAGATACATTTTGTAAATATTTTGTAGATGTATATACAAATCACAAACAATTCTCTTCCTCTAAAGTAGATCAAATGTAAACCAATCTTTAGTGTCGGCCAATACAGAAGTAAACAGTCGGCTTCCTGAATAGTAGTGGCACTTGTAATCTAAGAAACGTTACGTGTGGTGCTTGGTTTACACGTTGGTTTGCATTCACATCCATCCGTTGTGTGAAAGTGTGATTTAGTAGCATTGACACGTTCATGAGGCATTACTTAGACTC
>JXSR01S001753.1:22865-41728 GCA_000969725.1 Ophiothrix spiculata
CTTCAGGAAGTAATAAAAGGGGACTGCCAGCTGCTTATTTGATATAGATAACTGCAAAATATAAGGTCATTTTAGCTGAGCTGAATATTTTCATATTTAAGATGACGGTTATTCTACAATGTTAACGAAGTGTTCCTATAAGCAAGTAACAGGTGCCTAAATAAAGATTACACGTAGAAAAATGGTCGTTTGCAAATGCATCAGCAGTCTGCGAAATCAACATTTCAAAAAAATTACAATACATTTCTCTTCTAGTAGTAGCCTTGATATAAGGCTGGATGGGGTATTTACCTTTCATGATAAAAGTTCAAGTGTGAACAAGCAGGGTGTATTTAATAAACTGTCCATACTAATTGATTTTCCACAATTCCTACTAACAAGGTGCTCGTTCAATGTGATATAAAGTGTAAAAGTTTTCGAGTTTAACATGAGGTTATTTATTTCACTAATTTTTATCATTTTTTCCTGTATCAAAATATTCAACAACAGCATATAACAAAAACAAACAAACAAACAAACAAACAATCAAACAAACGGAGAAAGTATCATAACAGCACGTCTTACAAAGGCAGATTGGAAGTTAATGCATATTAGCAAGTTCAAACGCCATCAGACTTTCGATTTGCGGAGAATTAAATCGAATTAGAACATGCCAAATGACCAAATCAACCATTTTGCACATTCGATTGGTAAATAAAAGAATGTGGAAGACTGTCACGCATATTTGTATGATCAGGTATGTCACCACTCCAGAAGCACGTAATACATCCGACGAAAAGAGACTATCTCTCACAGACTACATGAACTGATTTAATATTTGCGTCTTTGAATCAAGGTCACGTGGGTGTTCGATGTTCTTTTTGACTCGATTATGAAGAGATAACCATTTACACATTCAAAGGTGGGGAATCCACTGGGATATAAACAAGCGGGAAATATTCATGAGCAGGCTAACGTTTTTAGCAGAGTGGTCCTTAGAGACGATCCATTCGAAACAAACTTAACTTTACATAATGTTAAAAGTATTTGACATTCATTTCAGTGAATACGGAGGTTCTGAACTTTGAAATTTATTCATCGTGAGTGAATAAATGTTCAAGCATGTTTTGAAATAGATGGAGAAGTATTTATTTTTAATAAACTTCAGTTTTGCCATGCCCGTGATTGCTTTAAAACGTCTTACTGCATTTGCTCAAGCATTTTACTTGTTTTTTAACATGAATTACATTGTAGCTACTGAAAATTAGTAATGCATATTGTTTTGCGCTCTACGAGTACAGATTGACGTTTTTTGGATAATTTCAGTAACATTTTCACGTAATTTATTTTATGCTTAAAAGACCCCTTTGAATTTGATGCATACACTGATTTGTTCTTGTGAGTTGAACAACAACAACAACAACAATAACAACGTCAACAACCAACGGCATCAGCAAAACATCAAGGTTTTTATATCTTTATTCCACGCTACTAATTAATTTGTAAAAAAGGATGTATTAGTAAAAAGTAAATGTTTTTGAGTAATAATTGATTATAAGTATTATTTTTTTCGGCTTTGTATATCACTGAAAACATTAATTAGTCAAAAAACATGTCTTATTTGACGAACTTAAAATTAGTCATGCAGAGTGATTTTTTCATAATTCATGAACAAATGCTGTAAATGTTTTTGAAAGTTGGAAAACAATTTTTGGTGTTTAAAAATAGTTTCCATCTCTAATTATTCAATTTGTAATCAGTTAATTATTAGTTAATTGATAAATAATTAATTACATGACTAATTAGTGATTATCAAATGCGTCTTTAATTAGTCAATTTTAGTGATTGACAAACTGAATTTACCCAAAATGACCAATATAATTCATGATTTGTCATTGCAACTGACTAATATCTATCAGAAACTAGTAATTTAGTTCGTCATTCAGTTAGTCATGCACTAGAATTGACAAATCAACAACATATTTGATATTCGCTAATTAGTCATGTAATTAATCATTTATTAGTTAACTAATAATAATACCAATTACAATGGAAATTATATATTTTTAAACGCCTAAAAATGTTTTTCAACATTTCAAGGACATTTTAAAACACAATTTGTTTTTGATCTCTTTTACCTAATTCATGTGGCAAATGTCAAAACTAAGGTGATTAAACAGCTGTGACAAAGACTAAAGTACACTCTTAGAAAGCCGGGATCAAATATACGAGTAGTTTTCCGGATCATTTTATTTTGATCCTTTAAGGGTCACTTTTGATCCAACGTGGATCGTTTTGATCCTTTTTCGGATCAATATATACAAATGGATCAAATTCACCAGGATAATTTTTGATCCAGTTTTAGGATCATTTTATTTTGATCCTTTTTTATTACAATATCAAAGTTTTGATCCGTATTTCTGGATTACTTTGATACGGAAAGGATAAGCTCATATTTGATACCGCGTTTGGATCTAACGTGATCTTTTGTCTCATATTTGAGTACACCCCATATCCACTACATAGCCGGGAATGTATACAATGATATAAATACGATGATTTCACCACACTTGATGGTCTCGTAATTTATATGGTGTACGTGCGGCGTGGATTCAAACCCTGATAGGGTCAGTTCAGTGAGATATTTTAGGCAGATCTTTTTTATAAGAAATATTTGATCCTTTTTTCGGATCAAGAATTGTGATCCTTATTTTTGGATCACTTTGATCCTTAAAGGGTAAGCTCATATTTGATACCTAAAAAGGATCAAAATTTATCCTTTTTGTCTCATATTTGATCCTGGTTTTCTAAGAGTGTATCTCTAGAAAATGATGTATCCTTTAATATTTCTACTCGAATGCACATACTTTTCTATTAATAAATTACTTTTTATCAAACGATGAAATTATCCGTAAAGAATGCATTTACTTAAAGCTTTAATTTAACTAATGTTCTCTTAATGATAGTAATTCGCATGAAAAGTACAATCTTGATAGTATTTTAATAATAATATTTATAATGAGAAAAGCTTTTTTTTTTAAAGAAGTTAAGGAAAGTGAAGATTGGAATTGACTGATTCAAGAAAAATATGAGGGGTACTCAAAAGGTTTGTGGCCTTAGGTTGAAGGCCCTTCAATAAAGGAGTTAAGCTATGCAATTCTTATTAATATGTTCATCTTAGCTGAACTTGAACACTTTCTACGACGTATATGCTTTAGTATTTATTTTACAGCCATTAAGATCTTGAGGTTTCAAAAATTAAGCATGAAAATTGTTAAAATCCAACAGTTTTGACACCAAGAACTTCCACATTCATCTCCGCGCTAACATTTTCGATTATTGTCATGCTATTTGAAATGTAATCTTTCTTAAGTGCTTTAGGGAATTCGTTAGGTATAGGGATGTGGTTTTAAGGGTAAATTAAGTTTTGTTGTTTTGTTACATTTCAAGATAAATAATCAAGTCTAAGATATCTCTAACCAGTGCAGTTTAAATTTCTGTAAAATTAAAAACCAAAGAAAATATTTACTTGAAACTCTCCAATTATATTCACCACCAACAAAACATATTTATTAAAATGGCATATCTTACCAAATCTACCTCAGGCTACGAACTTATCGAATACCTCTATGTCACTTAAACTATTTCTATTGGTTAAAAAACATCTCATTTTGACCAACAGGGGAATGATTTTAAGAAAGAAAGCGGAACAATTTCCATAAGGATGTGTAACTTTTACCCGAACCACCGAACGTGACATTAAAAAGTATACTCTCGAATTAACAATTTCAATGTGATTTTCGGGACCTATCAAGCTGTTCAGGCTATTCTTTAATCGATATTAATCGATAAACTATATATAGTCATCTGAAACAAACCTTTTCAATCTGGGCGGAACCAAATCGCACCGTGTGTGGACAACAAACCAATCAAATTGATCATCAAGTCACGCAGCAACAGAACTGTCAAATCACGCGAGCTCTCGATTATCGCGTGAGTTGCGTGTGAACTTTAACCTCATCGCACAAGACGCGTAAACGTGAAAAGGTTTTCTTCACGCAACTTTAACGATTTACTTACAAATTCAGAAATCTCCACTTTTCGGAATTTTTGTCAGTTCGTTGTTTCCTTAATGCTCTTGGTATTGTAGTTTGTTATTTTAACTTTCATTTGGATTTTTTCTTAATAAAATAAAAAGTATATTTTTGTTGTTGGATGATGGTCTTTATTTTTTCACAATCCACTCAAAAAAACAACACCCCAATACGAACAGAATTTTTTTAAATAGATATCGATACGTTTATGCTTGAGACTTTTTTATCGGTGTTTATCTATTTAAATAGCGCAGTGAAATAAACAACACCCGAAAAGAAGATGTAAATCCTGAAGGTATCGTTAAATAATTGCCTCAGTTTTTAGAGATATATGTTCAACAATTAAATAGAAATGGCGAAAATTAAATGGACAGGACTTGATAATAAATTGCACCTTTGATTCTTTTTAAATGAATTCTTTATTCATATAACAAACTTATTTGGTCTAAACCCTCAAAACACTGCTTAGACGAGGCACCCCTGGTGTCAAGAAATGCCTGAAGGTTTCTTAATAAACTACCAGTGCCAGTACCTTTAAGGAATTTATAGGTCAAAACTGCATATGTTTATAAATAAGATTTTGAGTGTCAAATCCAGAAAGTTAATCACTTCTTTAGCTTTCGCCATCTTGGCTGATGGCTTGATGATAAGTGCCTTGGTTCACTGCATCTCCCGGGAAACTTGACAGTAGTCTCTTCCACAGGTCTCTGATGTTTTTTAATGAGCAGTGAATCATACATGTGATCTAGAGTGTATCCTTCGTCACGGTTAATAACTTTTGCCCCCTTCTTACGGATTTGGATAGCTTCGCGCACTTTTCTCGAGAATGAATTGGTGTCTCTGTCGAGAATCTCATTCTTAAATTCACCTTATAATCTGAATAGCAGCCTCTGAATTTTAGATTTCAAAGGGGATTGAGGGATTTATTTCATTATAAAACTGTATAGTTTGACCAATTTTGGCACTTTGGTGGCCATCTTGGATTACAAGAAATGCCCAAGAATGTGAGTAGTACATCACCCGGGATCATATTCTGCAATATCTAAGGAAAAGTAACCAGTCAAGAAAAAAACTATATCAGGGATTTCCATCTCCTGGTGAAATTGCATTGTCTGCTGCCGGACTATTAACAAAGTTTCCTCTTTTCAGTTCATCAGTGATAGAACAAAACTGGCATGAATTCATGATTTTCATGGAAAAATACACCATATATCATCCTTTAGAACAATTTGAAGTGAGCTGATGTTGTTCCCCTAGCTTTACCTTGCCATGCACGTGCGGTTATAGTTTCTCAGCCCCACTTTGCTATTCATTATGCAGTACTAGTGAAACGTTAATCCTCTTCTCGCTGCATCTTGTTTACTCTGATTCTCACTTCATCTCAGGGTATATTTTGCCCCCCCCCCCCCAAAAAAAAAAAAAAAAAAAAAAAAAAAAAACATGCCTTTTTTTTGCAATATTTAATTTTTCCTATGTGTTTTTGAGTGAAAATTCCTTACCTATTAATCACATTCTTAAATTCACCTTATATTCTGAATAGCAGCCTCTAAATTTTAGATTTTAAAGGGGATTGAGGGATTTATTTTCTTATAAAAATGTTTAATTTCCATTCTTCTGGTGAAATTGCAATGTCTGCTGCCGGACTATTTACAACGTGTCCTCTTTTCAGTTCATCAGTGATAGAACAAAACTTGCATGAATTCTTGATCTTCATGGAAAAAATGCACCACATATCATCCTTCAGAACAGTTTGAAGTGAGCTGATGTTGTTCCCCTTTTACCTTGCCATGCACGTGCGGTTATAGTTTCTCAGCCCCACTTTGCTATTCATTATGCAGTACTAGTGAAACGTTAATCCTCTTCGCGCTGCATCTTGTTTACTCTGATTCTCACTTCATCTCAGAGTATATTTTGCTTTAGCGAAATAGAATATATTGCTGGTATGCGTTTCACGCATTAAACGTAAAAGAAAACCACATGCATTATTAACAAGCAGGGTACATCGACTATTATTAGAGCACCATGGATAGACATGACAAGAAGAAGGCCTCTGTAAGGTTCCACATTAATGTAAGATGTAAAGGATAAACAGTTTTAGGATTAAATCTATATAGATAAATCATATACACATTTCCATGCATAAATAAAATGTAGTACTTTATCCTGCATAAGGTCACAGTTATAATCGGGAATTTTAACACTTAAAGATGGACACTTACTTTGTGTGTTTCATTCAATTGTCTAAAAATATATCAAATCAACCTTGGTCCTCAGAATAAAACACAGATTTTTAATACTTCGAATCACATTTTTGAAATGACACCTTGCTAGTGTTCTTGAGCAAATATAAATGTTGTGAATCTACATAAAAAAGTGTGCAAAATTACCACATTTGCATGTGTTTCACTTGTAGAGCAAAAATGTATTCCTTTTTCGCCTGTTATGAGATGAACGATGAATATTGTAAAATTCAAGACTTTGATCACATCACATTTTAAGATGTTGCAAGGTACTCCGAACAAAATTCTCTTCTCTTTCAATCATTAAAAAAAAACCACCCTGTCCTAATGGTAATCGTTGAAGTTCGAGCAAACTATTAGTCTGTCGAATGTTGCAAAAATTTACTTTTATGGAATAAGTGTCCTATCAAATATTTTATGGTTGTGACCAATAAAGTTTAACAGAATTCGGCGAACACACATGTTAGATTTAGTGAAAACAGATTCAAGAAAAATTTGTTGAAAACTGTATACTAAAAATAAAATAACTTACCATTTCTACAATTTGGTTAATTGACAGGGTTAAGCTCACATTGATAGCATGTGAAGAGTTCCATACAGGGCGAACATTCATATTGTAATTGTCGAAGAGATCTGTATACAGTTTCTGTTCGTTACCCCCATACAGGGCTGAAATAAAAGAGAAAGAAATAGAGGAATTAGTGAAGTAATTCACAACATAGATTAAGAAACTATATAATCCATAAATATTTTATTGTGGCTGAGGTATGAAACGTTTAGGTATTTCATTAGAAAGATTAGAAAGAACGATTGTTTTATCAGAGTATTAAAACGATATCAAATCTCGTGAAGCCGTCTCAACAATTTTCGAAGTATCGGCTTTCTTTCAAATTATATCAAAAACAGTTCTTGATGCAAAATACCTCGTGACTGAAACTAAACATGGGGAGTTATAGTCGACTTTTTTGCATTCTTATTAGGGCGTATAAGAAGCCTATAAAATAATTTTATATACTAATGTGTATCAACTCCCATCTCTTTGTACAGGGTGTATCAAAAAGAAGTTTACAGTTTTTAATGTGCTTCTATTTCAATAAGTATAATGCATTCTGTAAAATTTGTTTTGAATTATAAGTAAAATAGATCATTGTTTTTCCATAACAGAAAAAATAACAGATGTGTGACAATTATGGTTATTTTTGTAAATAGTAAATAAAATCAAGTTTTCCTCCTGCACTAAAACTGGCAAATAAATCTTACCATCTGACAGAGGACCCTCATGGAAAGCAGTGCTAGACACTGATGAGGCTATCCTCTATAAATATGTCATATTTACATATTTATTTATTTAACAAAACAGTGTACTTCATTCGTATGTTTGGACTCTATACAGTGATATGTAACTGGGCCCTAATCCATTAAGCTGTCTTTAGGGGCGCACCATTAGATTTCCAGGGGGGAGCAGGAAGTTGGGTTCGGAGTCCAGTTCGGGGCGAATTTGTTTTTCCCCCTATTTCATGTTCAGGGGTGATTTTCTTCTGCCTATTGAGGGGGGATTTTTTTTTAAACTTCCTGCTCCCCCTGGAAATCTAATGGCGCGCCCCTTAGCTTACTTGGCACCAAGTCCAAAGTTGGGTTTCCATGGCGAAAGCCTAAACCATATGATTTTTTTGATAACACGGGATCCTTTTTGCGATAAAGTAACAGTAGAGGCGTAAAGATGCCAATTTCATGTTTGGTTTTGATTTGATTTTTGTTACAAAGTGGGTAAATATCGTGATGCACGAACCATTTCATTTTAAACACATTAGACGTGATGATAGCCGAAGCAATCCAAAACAATCATAGGATTAAATCTATCAAAGTGTCATTTTTGTTCAAACCAGCAATCTTTTTTTACAATAACTTGCTGTAATCAGATCTGCATACAAGGTGTATCAAAATTCTTTGTACCCTGATCTTGTATACTTTTCGGAATATTTTTCACAATGATGGGAATAAATGTTGGTAAAAATACTTAAATATTCAATTTTTATGAAGTTGTAACTTGTCTAAGAATTTTATTTCATGGCAATAGCATGTTGCATTCAAAAGTTACATGCTTTTAAAGAAAGACAGTGTTTTTGTAGAAATGCGTGTGTTTGAGCTTTGAATTGATTTAACCCTCCTACCTTTGGGTTATTTTTCTGCTGCATAAAAATGCAAAAACAACTGACCCTGGACATTTTAACAATTATAAATTAATCCATTGCGGTCATTCTGGTGACAAAACTTTGGAGGATTCTTCAACAGATGGGAGTAGATAAGCCGGCAAAGTTCAGTTGTGGGGTAGGTTTGTGGTTGTCACTACGGATATTTTCAATTTGTCATTTTGAAAAATATTAAAATGCACTTGAGCTGAAACTTACAAGAAATGTTAAAAGTGTCATCGTAATTCTGTAAAAGCAAAAACACCTATGAAACTCTGATATTTAGAACTTTTATAGCAAAATTTTGATTTTGTTTACATTTTTCTAAAAATATCAATTTTCAGATTTATGACGTCATTAATACGTAACATCTCAATCGATTGTTATAATTTTATCATCAATGGATAGAATAGACCCTAAGCTATACTATGGTACTAAATAAGCCCACTTTATGGTTGTAAATATCGTAGATATACTGGATCATTAACCACCCTTTTTGGACACCTCGTGACAGGAACTAGCATCGGTAGACAAAAGTTAGTGTGTATATTTGTGTAAATCGGTAATCATCCAATAAATGACTATAACTCTTGGAAACAGTGTTCAGTTGCCTTGAAACTTTCAGATTATAAAGCTGAGATAGTTTGCTACTCACTTATAACAAAAACCTTCCAATTAAAAAACCCTTTCTATTTTTAATATTTTTTTGAAAATAAAATACCTCTGGGTACAAAGAATTTTGATACACCCAGTATATCATATGTCATGATTACACGTAATCAATAGGGTCCCTGTTATTGTCTGTCTGTCAGATATTTAAATCACATCCTTTTGATGTGTATTATTTTTTATGTTCAGTGCTACTTGTATTACATTTTCTTACGTTTTTTTAAGTACATTTATTACCATGTCTATATGAATCCTTAAAAGGATTCATATAGACATGGTATTAAATGTATACTGACTCATGAAATAAATGATAATCGTTTTTGATTACTTGTGTTTAAAAAAAGCTACTCGGGTGTAAGAACTTATTTAAAAGTGCTTAAAAATCTTCATTTCATTTTTCCTAAAGACTGTTTTCGCTTCAGTACAGACAATATCAATATTCAAAACTCATTACCTTTGTATAGCTCACAAGTTCAGATAAGGGATGCACCATTATATTTCCAGTAGGGGAAGTTTATTGAAAAAAAATCCCCCTCCACAGGCAGAAGAAAACAAAATTCCCCCCTAAACATGGAATAGACAGAAAAACAGTAATTTCCAGGAAAAAACAATTCGCTCCCGAATGGGACACACACAAAAAAACCCAACCCCGAATCAAACTTCCTGCTCCCCCTTGGAACTCTAATGGTGCGCCCCTTAAAGTACCATGTGCTTTCTTGCGATAAAATTTGAATATATGAGAAGAAATCACAGGAGACATATATTTTCCATGTTATATGATAGCATCCAAGCGAATTACCTTGAGATAATACATAACCTCGGATGATATCATACTTGACATAGAAGCTGTTTTCATCTTATGTGCTTGTGTTTTTCAAAACGTCAAGTTTAATCTGAAAGAAGGATTACCTAAACTAATGCAAAGGTCATATAAACCGATGATTCTGAAATGTGTCAAAACAGTGTGCCACAGTCAGTTATGTTTGCTGGTGTTTACTTCGTAAAGAATGTCATCGCCTTAGTACCTAGTACCTATGATATCTTAGATTAGATTGGAAATTTTTAACTCCTTATTCAAGTATTTCCTTTGTAAACGAAAATACATACAATCTAAATATGAATATCAATAATAAATAGGATAATTTGAAAATGTGTTATTTGAAAGAAAAATCATCAATGTTTTGATATTTGAATGTTTCAATATTTACACTTTGTTGGTATGAAAATGTTACGTATATGGCAAGCCAAATTGTGTGTATAAGTTACAAATTGTAAAAAATAAATGATTTCCTATGATATTCATCTCTTCGTTTTATCCGTACACTAGATCGCTACGGTTGAAACAACATTTAACGTACACTAAATTGCGTAAAGTGAAATCTAATTAAGAGACGAGTAAATCCGTTTAAATAGTCCAAACCTTAATAAGGTCATAAGTGATATTGACGTTTTCACAGGTCAGTTAAGACATTTCAGTGACATATCTAGTCAGTTGTCGGATGAGTATCATCAGTTGACCCACATCTCATGTCGATATCAAATTCTCTGGCGATTTATCAGTTCACCCGTCGGAACGGAAAAGCCTTTAGCATTTATTGTATTAAGTTTATCACTAAAGTGTACCCTTTAATAATGACAATATATTTTTTCTGCTTGATTTATTAATCTTTAGCGATGATGAATGTGACATTTTAATAAATAGATCATTTAAACATCCATGTTTTATTATCAATCATGAAATTGAAATTCACTTACGTGGCCTATAAGAATAAACTCGTCTATTTAGAAAATACGTTTTGAATACTTTGATTGAATTGGTACTACAGAGTTTATTTATTCAGTTCATAAATAGTAATAATTATGGGAAACTGTCACAAAAACCGATTTTAGTTTGAAATATATTTGAACAAACATAAGTTTTCTTAAACTAAAAGTTTCTTTGCAAATACATTTTATTCACATTCCTTATGCTTAATTAGCTAAAAATTGCGTTTCATTTTCTCGTAAATGTTTCCGGGACATGTTGTGTTGCTCAAAATAAATTTGTTAACAGGTCAATGCTATATAACTAATAAATAAATTTACTGTAAAACAAATATGAATTTAATATAAAGCATACGGTAACTCCTAACTTTAGCTCCTTGGCCATCGAAGTAAAAAAATAATGACTTGGAAAAAAATCGGTCAGCATATTTGGGGCTATATCAGGTTTTTATTGATTTAAAGGTGCTTGTTGTTTTTTGCTCTCATCTCGGACTGCCAGCTGAAATTCAGAAAGCCCAAAAGTTCAATTTAAAAGTAATGTTATGTTATGTACTGGA
The DNA here is from genome assembly GCA_000969725.1 of Ophiothrix spiculata. Taxonomy (NCBI): domain Eukaryota; kingdom Metazoa; phylum Echinodermata; class Ophiuroidea; order Amphilepidida; family Ophiotrichidae; genus Ophiothrix; species Ophiothrix spiculata. The sequence continues at coordinate 34,358 of JXSR01S001753.1, forward strand.
ATTTACATGTTTATTACAATAAATAGGTTGAAATTTATATCGTCTAGTCAAATGTTTTGTCATGATCATTGGTAAATTTAAGGCTGGTAATTTTGTACAATTCTAGTCGAGTCAATGAAAGCGCAAATATTTGCCTTTAATGCGTCATTCACAGCTGTGTTGTATGTATAGACGAGAACATTTTTACGAAAGGTATAAATGCACTTTTAAGGGATAATTAAAGTACCTGGAGTTTATTGTACTTTTAATGGATTGTATTGATCAATTATAACATTATTTGAACGTAGATAATAACACTTGTTAACATGCTTAACAAAGTAATCATGTAATTAAAATTAATAATATGTTCCTGATATGTTATTGTAATTAATGTTACGTCGAATGTTGCTAATATGCAATTAAAACGAAAACATGAGTTGGTTATAACAACATAATGGCCTTACTTTCCCATCTACTGAACTTAAGGCTACAGTTCTTTTTCCCAAACGCGACGGTGGAATGCCATGTTTAGTGCACATCTTTGCCTACTTACACATGTCAGAATATCACACCTTTCGGCGTACATTAGGAATAGACTCTCTTGTTTATACATGAACCTTTGTTAGTGATTTCACGCCCATGATCAAGTTCAAAACTTAACAGTCTTCGAAAAGGTTAACGTCCTTTTCACCAAAACCAAATAATTTCATAATGTTCTAACAACTCGATTGTTGTTTTTTTTTTGGCTAAAATTGCAATTTTTATGTAAACAAATAATCTAGATGTTTCGCATTTCACTCCCCGGACGGCTCAATGATTTTTTAATGACTGATTGTCATATTCGCGTCAGAAAAATCCAAGTCCACACAAATGCAGTGGAAACTGTTTATCTTTTCATGATTTAAAAGTAATTCTCATCGCATTTTTCTAAACAGTCAATGTCATTTACCATTCAAATAGTATAATCATGATAATGGAATTATTAAAATGACAAAAATTCTAGATAAAATGCAAAAAAATATTACAACATAGAAAAATAAAGACAAAAAATAGAAAAAAAATGGGACATATATAGAAAAACAAAAATAATAAGTCCCTCACCATAATATATATAGTGGGCATTGTAAACTGCACGCCTTTGTATGGATTGGGTGTCTCAATGTATACACTTCCAATCAGATATAATATGAGTGCAACACACTCTTATATCCAAGATAAAATCATCTCTTTCAGTACGAATTCTCTTAAATTTACACGCTATTCATCGTAAGAAAATATTTCAAAGAGAAGACTTCAAGTAGATATGAACACTTATTTTGACGTAAGATACGTCCTGGGGGAATCTAGGGAATAATCATGGAAATTGAATTGAAATATACTCAAGAAAAATAATACACTCGTTGCAAACAGTATACACTCCCGCTCGAAAAATTTCCGCATTATAAAAAAAAAAACGTTCAAGAAACCTTATTTTTTATATTAAACGTCCTAGAATCATAAAAGATTCAAACTAGTATAGGTGACTATTTATTCAATATGAATAAATCGATGTTTCGTTTGATATTTGATCTTCTATTGCCATAAAAATGGCTGATTTCAAGGGCTATATTCAAACACACCACAAGTATAAATCTTAGTAATATGCAACTAATCATTTTTTTATAACCTCATTATTACCTTATAACCATATATAATACTCTTAGGTTGTAAGTTTTAAAACAAATGCGCAGAAATGTATAAAAACTCCTGATTTTTTTTTTATGTACAGACGAAAGTAATAATATGCACTACACGCCATATTTTCAAATGCAATGAATACAATTCCGGATTAGGTATGACATGTAAAATATTTCAAATATTTTCATATCATATAACTGTACAATATAGACTCAAAAATTTATGAAAACGAACGTCTATTGAGATATGGCTGAATAAAGGTTTTGTGCGGAAATACTTTCGAGCGGGAGTGTATAAACAATGAAAAAGAAAAAAAAATATAATAATTAACAAATACATTCACGGTTGGACGTTTTTTTTAGTCAGGCGGGTTACTTTTTTTTCGCCCGATAAGAAATGCATTAGAGATGGTTTATTTCTTAACCAAATTTACCTAGCAGTCAGACAGGTAACTTTGTATTTTTACCCGCCCAAAGCAAAATCTCCCGCCGTTGGCTGTCGGACGGGTTCAGATCAGTATAAAACATCGTTGCATACACTAACAATTAACTTGTTTCTAAATCCAAGCGTCGTCTTTTTATCACTGAGAAAAAAAGCTTTTATAGTATCTAAAAGAATAACAAACCAACATTTTTATTTGAACAATCTTAGAAAAATAGGTTTGTATAATATTAGGGTTGGGCAAGGATTAACTTTTTTCAAAATATTGATGTGAAACGAGTGTTTTCTATGGCGAAATTTTGCGTAGAACACATATCCGTTATCCGTTTTTATTAATATCAAAGAGAGAAAAGAACCAAAAATGTTATAGGAACAGTCTAACAAAGATAGGCTTTTATCATATCGAAGAGGAAAAACAACCCAAAATGTTATGGGAACCATCTTCGGGTTACCATCTTTACTGATTAAAACAAGATAACTCGTCAATTACGGGCTCTGATTTTAGTTTCATCTTACGTAAGAATTGTAAGTTGATAGCTTAATGACTATGGTGCATACGGCAAGCGAGAAACTGTTCTGCAGGTAAACTGATACAGATCATTGATTGACATCAAGCAGTGCTCTTTTATCCCTAAGTCACTGATTAAACTCGCACTTAGTAATTGAGATACGGGTATGAATGTTGACGATATTGATGCACTGTGCCCCGGCGGTTTGGAGAGAAAAAATGGCCTGAACCCGGTAAACATTTTGTAGACATATTCATCAAGTAAATTAACTTCAGGACAGCTATATATTGCATGGCGTTAATCTAGTAAATTTCTATGCTGAAAACAGAATACTTTGTCCTAAACATAAGGATAGCGGAATTTATGTAGCTGAATGAAAAGAAACATTAATGTATTTGACAAAAAATACGATATTTTAAGTAATACCAATTTAATTTCTTGTACTGACAAGTGTGAGCATGTCACATGCAGCATGTGACATGCTGTAGAGAACTCGGCAAGATCTGACTTTCGAATTTTGATCATGGTCATATTTGGATCTTGACGATCTCTTTGTGAATACACCACTTCCGTATGTCCCATAATGCATCTTGAAAGTACCGTAAGCGCTCAGTTGACCATAATATTACGTTCTGCACATATGACGTCATGCGCACAACGTAGTAATATGGTCGTTCGCGCAGAAATGCCCGTATTTGCGGTACTTTCAAGATGCATTATGGGACATACGAAACTGGTCTTAAGGTCACTGTCACAATAGCGTAGCTCATCTAGGGTTAAGTATACCTCAAAATAAAAAAGTAGAAATTGTTCTTTTAAGGAGTCGATACAGCAATGTTTTTTGGGATGGATGCATGTCTTGAGAATGTCACCAGAACACCATTTTCTTTAAAAACAATTCCATTGATATTAAGCAGTGATGCCATTACTAAATTTATCTTAGAAACTAACTTTTTAAGTAGCATTTAAAGCTTCTAGATACAAGTTTTAATGATCCTTTTAAATATTTGTATTGAAAAGTCCAGCTGGTATGACCCAGACGCATATGAAAACAAACATCAGATGAGTAGAAATTTGCTATCCTATGATCAGACTAAAGTATATTTACTTTGGCTATAATGTACCTGGACGATATCATATACTTTAACCCAGGGGGGTTTCCAGTGTCGAATGTATTATCTATACGAGCAGTGTAGGACACTGCGAGTCGCCATAAACCTTTTGTGATATAAGGATATTTTTGTATGATCATTAAAGAATGTATTTGCAAGTTGTTTTTTTATAAGTTTTTCCTTGATAACTGGTAATATATCATTCGGCATTGCCGTTTGGCGATAGATTTGTAAAAAAGGGATAGAAATCGGGTACACTCTCATGACATGTAAAATATTTCAAAATATTTTCATATCATACGCTTAAATTATAACCTTTCTCCTTCCGCCTCAAAACAAAATTGTAAAGGAGTGAATTAGACCTTGTAAAAGATTTAAATTGTACATCACGTTCCACATGCATGTTTTCAAACTTGCGCAAAATGAAAAACATTTTGATATGATCAAGGTGTGTGCGTTTTAGATGCTTTAATGTTCCTGGGCTCCCTGGAAGAACAGTGCTAGTGCATTGAAGGGATAATCCAGGATAAAGAAGAATGAAATAAATAAATAAATAAACCGCGCATGTTATCAACTGAGTTACACTTAGACCTTTACCAGCAAAAGTAGTTTGAATTAACGATCCTAAACTATGCTGAAAGTCATTCCCTTTTCCAATAAGATCTCAGCGCTTCTGGTGAGTCAAAATCAGACTCATTTGCGCCATTCCTATGATGAGCATGAGTTATACTTACCTTCTGATGCGCCCCCTCCTTCAGGAGATAAATAATAAGATGTGTTAAATGATGAACTTGATTCAACAGTGACAGTGAAAAAAATATATTAAACAACTTGCGGACGTATATTTTGGTGCAATATATAATCATTATTAAAAGGCACGCTATGCTTAAGCTTAATTCAGCTGATGCTTTAGGCTATTTCGTTGAAATACGCCAACTGATAAATCACAACCGAATTTGATATTAGCTGGAGATGTGGGTCATTCCATGATACCTTCTTTACCAATTTAAATAAGGTAGAATAATATCTTACGCGACTTGTTGCGGTGTTGAAGATCAAAACCAAATCATGAAATTATGATATGTATTGTACACTGAATCAACCTTTATGTTGATACCAAAAAGTGTGATGCTTGTTTATATTTAATCTTAGAATCTCGGGTTGATAACTTGAACTATTTTAACCTTACACGAAGGATTTAAGAGAAAACGCGATATGACAAAGGAGAAAGCTGGTGAATACTAATATGGGAAATGCAGGTCACCAAATGTAAAAAATCCTAGGTAAGAACGGATATGTAAAGCAGCATTTTAGCCGAGGATTAAAAGGGGGTATTGGTTCTGCTTAGTTTGAAATATAGATTTGCGCGAAAGCGAAACGGTGTGCGTGAACAATGCGTATTGCGTCGTACAAGTTCTCTGTAGAGGGTTTTGCACGATGCGCGACGCATCATTCACGCAGACTATTTTCTTCGTTTTTCCTAAGCCATGTGAGCCCCCAAAGATGGCCGCCTGCATTTTGAAAAAAAAAAATCAAAATCAGTTGTAACTGTTGATTTAATTTATGTCATGATTTGGAATTTTAATTCAATGGATGTGCTATCATTAATTTCACGTAGTTCAACGAATTTAATGAAGTGCTACAAGATTTCTTGTTTCTGATGAGTAGCCAAACGGATTTGTGAGTGCGATATGATGTCACGTGGAAACCCTCTATTAATGCATTGCGAGCATTTCTGTATTACGCACGATTTTATCTTTAGTACCAAACAAATACTTGAATTTAACCTTTATATCTATTCATACCAAGGTATAATTCAAAGGATAACAAGAAATATCATAATTCACAGGGAAAAATTACAATACTAAAAATTATGATAATCACGTTTCTGTAAGAGCTCAATACTCCATGAAGATATTTTATACTGCATAACGATATTTATCAAATATCCCTACCTATAATAATTCATACATATCTGATTGAGACAATGTTTATTATCTAGATCAGTTGTCAAAGTTCCATATGAAAGCGTTATTATGAGTAAAATGAAATTTGATATATTTTGCAATGGCTATGAAATATCTTTATCGATAGCCAGACATTTTAAGTATACAAAGTAAATTATGTCATAAATTGTGACGTCTAACATTATTTGAATATCCGAGAGGAGTTCTAAATTGAAATAAACATTAAAATAATGTAAATACAGGGTGTCCAAAAATTAACTACCCTTTTTTAAATGCTTATAGCTTTAAAACCAGGATTCGCATGGCAACTATTGACATATGTATTGATAGAGGAAACTTGTAGAATTCTTTTGGTACCAAACATTATACAATCAGTAAACTTCTAAGATAGCAAGAAGGTCTGAAAGTTCAAAGTGGTTGAGCCAATATACCATACAGTGTTGATACTCTTCTGCCACTTCACTATGATGACATGACACATCATACAGCTAAACGGTTTAGAATGGCTTTATTAATTAACGTTTTCATGAAAAATCATACTGCTCAAGACAAACAAACCCTGGCCCTTTCACTCCGATGATTTAAGTCCGCTCAATTACTTGTTTTAGTTATCTGAAGGACAGTACATCCCAACACCCTGGACTATTCCTGACCTGAAACAGAACATCACCAGTGAAAACAGGAAGATCAAGAAGAGCGCATGCACAAACGTCCAAAGCTTTGTCGTAAGAGTAAAAGAATTTTTTGAAATCTGCAAGGAGGCCATCTAGAACATATTCTGAAATACTAGCCAGCTTAATCTGGATAAGAAGGAGGTAATTTGATATGTCCCTGTGAGTGTAACTTTGAATGTGTAATAAGGGGTAATGCTGTTGTGTACCATTTAAAGATGAGCATAATGCGAGAGTTACGCTTTGACAAATTAAAAACATTTCAATGAGCATTATGTAATTATTAAGACAAAACCACAATCAAAAATCTTTGTATTAACATTGTACAAGCTGTTTCGCTGAATTGGTCATTAAAATGATCATGAATGAATCTTCTGTCTTCAAAGATTGATCCCTCTACATGTGACTCGCACATTTGTTTTTCTTCTCAGTATGAAAGTAGGCTTTTTACGTTTGACGTAATTTACGTTGAAAATCATTTTCAAAAATAGCAATCATATCATGTTTGGTACCAAATTAATTCTACAGGTTTCCTCTATCAATACATATGTCTATAGTTGTCATGCGAATCCTGGTTTTAAAGTTATAAGCATTTAAAATGGGTAGTTAATTTTTGGACACATCTGTTTAATAATACTCAATATAAACGGGGATTGTGTTATGGCTAATTTGTATTGCTTTTAGTTCTCGCTGCATCAAACCATTTCATTTATGCGTTAGTTAAAATATGCGCGATTTCATTAATATGAGCGTAGCCTTATTTGTCAAATTATCATTCCCAATACAATTTGAAGGCATCTTTGGATGTCACATTAACAGTAGATATATCTTTGTAAGTAACAATACTATATTATATATTGTACACTGAATCAACCTTTATGTTGATACCAAAAAGTGTGATGCTTGTTTATATTTAATCTTAGAATCTCGGGTTGATAACTTGAACTATTTTAACCTTACACGAAGGATTTAAGAGAAAACGCGATATGACAAAGGAGAAAGCTGGTGAATACTA
>JXSR01S001753.1:42213-53331 GCA_000969725.1 Ophiothrix spiculata
CTAAAATATATCATTTTGTAATAACATGCTCATGCAAAATATCCTTATGATACAAAAATATCATTTTAGTTTTCTCTGATTTTATTTTTGCACAGGTAGACATTTAAGGGGAATTTTATAGGGCATTCATAATCATTGTAGGGTAGTAACTAATTCTCATTTTATATCAAAACTAATTGTTAAAACATCTATAAATTTTCCAGTTTTTTTCACATCATAAATGCATAGCTAATCTTTTTATTTTTTTAAATGAGACAATTATATGCCCTTCAACGGTTTTTATCTGTTAACATGAGCTGATACCTATTTATGATTCTTAGAATAACTTAAACACTCGATCAATCTTAATTATTCTTTGACCCCTTTTCTCTCTATCTCTCTTGTAGAAAATAATATAATGTCTATGTAAATTTCACTCTCAAGACAAATGTCAAGTCATAAAATTGATGATAGCTGTTTGAATATTGAATATTATCATTTCGTCAAACATTTAGCATTTAATAGCAACACTTGAATAAATATAAATACCTTTTGTTGCAGAACTTACTTTTTTCCGTTTATACGTTTTTTTGTCAGTGCGGGTGTTTGATTCAAGTGTTTATGAAACTGAATATATTGACAGTCTTAATAAAGAATCTTTGTGATAGAAATAAAGCTTTACATGGTATATATACGGTATGAAATTTTCTGACCTAAAGTACTTTATGACGTTATAATTAAGTAACGCGATTTTCATGATCTCGGTATCAATATAAAGAAGAGACCCTAACCTATACTATGGTATAAAACAACCACCCTTTCGGCACCTCAATTGTATTTTCACAGAGGGTTGGTGGTGACCACCCCCTTAGGTGAAGACGTAGTAGAAAATAGCTTAGGTGGACGTGGGTTAAAACATGTTTAGAATACTTTTTCCAAAGACATATTTGCTATCACTTTGTATACATGTTTAGAAACTAGTGTATGTGAAATTCTTAAACAATCGTGCTCAATTTTCGAAACACCTTCCATCCACATTCTATACATAACGTTTTTCGTTTCTAAATACATTTTACTATGTTCCTTATAGTATATTTATACGCTTTATCTGATCAAACAGCAATGAAAGAAAGTGGTATTGCCTTTTGATTGTTATAATACAAAACACATTCTGACCAATAGACAAAGTGCCTATCTTAGGAATTAACCTCACAATTTCAAGACAGAAAAAACATCATAATGCTTTGCAAACATTATAGATGCATATGACTCCCACGTGTAAGCCGACTCCTTGCATATGCCAGTAATATTATTGTCTATCATAATATATTTAATATTTTTTATATTATATTTTGTCTATCATAAAGATGACCATCATTGTCTAATTTGATCAATGGCAGCTGAATTTCAAATATAATGTAATTTTACAGAAGCATGGCTCAATAGATTAGCTTTAATATCGTCGCACATTCTTGGATCTGTCTAAAATATGTTAGCTGTAAAATCCTGTGATATTAAAACAGGATTGATAATAAACATGTATGCTAATGAACATTTTTTTACCATAGGGCTTATCCGCACCACTCCCTGATAGAAAGACATTTTTGTAATGCATTGCAATTATTATAAGATGAAAATAACTTCCACGTGTATTTTATAGCCTCCTTACATGTGCCAGCGATAATGTTATCATACAGAGTAGTATTTGCTTTTAGCAAATGGTAATATTTTGTCTATCATAAAGATGACCATCGTTGTTTAATTTGATTAATGACAGTTGTGTATTAAATGTAATACAATGATTACATAAGAATGGCTCAACAAACAGATAAACTCAACTGTTGTCTTACAATCTTGTGTCTTGAGACAAGAGACAATGCAAAATGTCTAAAATATGTTAGCTTTAAAATTCTGTGATATTAAAAAAGGGTTGATAATGTACATGTACCCCTAAAAGGAAAAAGGTGTAAAAATTTACTAATATTTAATTTCATGTGCTAATTTTTAACACAATTTATGATTGATACAATAAAAACACATTGTTACTAATCATGATATTAAACAGCTAACGAACAACAGGACTGAAGAACAGTCATCTATTAAAGGGCTTAACCTTACAATTCCCGGACAGAAAGACATTTTATGATGCAATGCAATCGTTACAAGATGCAAATGACTTTCACGTGTATTCAGCCTCCTTACATGTGCCAGTGATAATGTTATCAAACAGAGCAGTATTTGCGCACATGTTTTTAACCAAATGGTTATATTTTATATTTTGTCTATCATAGAGATGACCATCGTTGTTTAATTTGATGAATGACAGCTGTGTTTTAAATGCAATACAATGATTACGTAAGAATTGCTCAACAAATAGATTAACTCTCAAGAAATGAATTACCTCAACTGTTGTCTATTGTCTGACAATCATGTGTCTAAAGACAAGAGATAATGCAAAATGTGTTAGCTCTAAAATCCTGTGATATCAAAAAAAAATTGATAATAAACATGTATGCTTATGAACACGTAATGAACAATGTTTTACAATAAGGCTTATCCGCACCACTCCCAGATAGAAAGACATTTTTGTAATGCATTGTAATAATTAGCAATTATTATAAGATGAAAATGACTTCAACGTGTATTTAGCCTCCTCACATGTGCCAGCGATAATGTTATCAAACAGAGCAGTATTCGCTTTTAGCAAAATGGTTATATCTTGTCTATCATAAAGATGACCAAAGATGTTTAATCTGATCAATGAAAGCTGTGTTGTAAATGTAATATAATGATTACAGATGAATAGCTCAATAAATAGATTAGTTCAACTGTTGCTTGGCAATCTAGGGTCCAGAGACAACAGATACTGCTAAATGTATTAAATATGTAAACCTTCAAAATTAGTGATATAAAAAGAAAGAAATAATGATATGAGTACATAATAATGTTATCAAACAATGCATTGTTGTTCACATTTTGCTAAGCAGGTACGAAAAATATTTATTGAATATGTTGTTTAATTTGATCAATTGATGGCATCTGTATTTGAAACATAATGTTATTTTTTTAATTTCCTAGAAACAAAATTTCTAATTGGTACACATTGTTGACTAAACATACTAATGAACAATCATATACAAAAGGGTTTAACCTCACAATTTCCAGATAGAAAATCATTTTATGATGCATTGCAAAATTATTATAAGAAGAAACTGACAACCACAAGGATGCAGCTTCATGCATGTGCCGGTAAATAATGTTACCAAACAGTGTGTCACTGTGTACATGCTTTCAGCAAAATAGTTGTCTATCATAAAGATGACCATCGTTGTTTAATTTGATTAATGACAGCTGTGTTTGAAATGTAATACAATGATTTCAGAAGAATGGCTCAATAAATAGATTAACTTCACTGCTGTCTGACAATTCAGAGACGATATACAACGTGTATCGTCTAAAATAATGTCAGCCTCACTATTAGGTGACATCAGGAAAAAATGATATTATGTGATATATTACATAATGCAAAAGGGGTTTATATTGTAACTTCACAAAATCAATAATGAACTAGAACGGTTGAAAGTAACAAGTGTTATATTTCAAATTTTTCTACTTGTTTCTAGTTCTAGCCAAAGAGCTCGATGCATTTTCAATAAAATGACAATAATATCAAATGAATGGATGAAAATGTACAAATTGTAGACACATGGTGACACGTTTCTGGTGTTTTTTAAACCGATGTCAGGTTTCTTCAGTAAATTAGAACTGAAAGCAAGCACTTCTGAATGTTAACGATCAAATAATCAGTATTATTACAAAGTAGTTGGTACAATTTTGGAGCTAAAGTGAAAGCACGTGCATCTTTAAAATCCAATATTTCTCTGCTCAGTAAGCTTAGCTTTGGCGTCTACACTTTATTGAGTATTTTGGCGTAAAGGAAGCACAGGGCGTGTTCAGAATAAGGCAGTTATCATGAAAAATCGAAGCAATCGGGATGTTCATCTAATGTGTGCATGTATGCCCCAAGGTTAGGAGGTGTAGTCTGACTAACTTGAAAACGGGTTAGGGGTTACCACTCACAGATATAGCAATGCTCCACTTTGAATATTAACTAATTTAAATATATAAACTAAATTAAATATTTAAAATATGTTCCATCAAATTCGAATTAGTGATTTATTTTACAATCTTATATTGTTTTGTTTAAACTTGGAATTAGCTTTATGAATTGAAAACCTTAAGTCCTTAATTGCAATTTAGTATTTTTAACACAAAATAAGTTTAACACACGTGATATTTATACTCCCCGACCGTCCATCACAGAGACTATTATAGGTCATTCAATAAATACACATTAATAGACAGAGTCTCAAATTTGATTTTCTCAAATCTTACCAAAATTTAATACAAATGTAGTATACCGTATCCAAACAACGTTTAATTTTGCCAAATAAAGCTTCATTGGTCAACTACTCAAAGACAAAACTTTCATTCACGTGGTTTCAAACATTTTTTCTTCAAGCCCATTCAGTACAGTTTGTTGTTGACCTCAAACTAACACGAAATGACTATTTTTGTTTTTTTTAAAAGTTTAAAATTATTACAGAATTTTTTGCTTCGAAAAGGAGACTTGGAAAGCATTTTATGTACGTCACTACAATGTCTTATACTTAAAGTCAGAAGCAATGATAGCATGAGGGTATGAAAACTTAATTGATATGAATTAAAGAAATGTTGATATTAGTTCTCAAAAAAACGATTTTAAACCACAATTCATTTTAAGCGAATTGTAGTGTTTCTGTTTTCCTAAATCCGTTTGTGTGTTGTTAAATTGACATAATATATCCCTCTTTTGATTTACCGTGATTACGTTTATTCCCTTTACTTAGATAATTTGAAAGATGCAAAGATAATTAAATAACCTATTTCTACAAATGGATCGATCTGTAGTAGAAGATTCATTTCAAACCACACAATATTGTCTTTCTTACTCGCAAATAGAAATTCAGTGCTTCAGATCGATATTGTGTACAGAAAGTTACCGTGTTTTATCATCAAACCGCGTTTTCTACGTATTTTTATTTTCATTATATTTTCAGTCTGTAAGAATATAAAAGTCTATGAGTGTGCTCATACATGTCAAGGATACCTATTTATAGTAAATCATATCAACGAATTGTCAATGGGAAGTAAACTATTGCTTTAACTATTTCTTTCATTTACAACATTGGAAATTGATACAAATTCTAGGGCTGCAAAACAGGTCAACACTATTGCATACAAACTGCATAATGTAATTAAAAATGACATAACATATAATACCCTACTAAATTCACTTATTAAATTGGGTCAGGTAACGTAGCTTCGTTTTGCATCTTTCTTTACGTTTTTTTTTGGTTATATATTCACTGCAGTTTAGTTCAAATTCGCTGTGATTTAAAAGAAAGGTAATTATCTGTCTTAACGCCTTCTTGGATAACTGATCTGCAAAACTATCACCACAAAAAGCATATCCACAATTTGCATTTGAAAAAATACACATCTATGATCCGATAGTCTTATACATTTTCTTCGAATTAAAGATGTAAGATTTAATTGCATTTCATCATATAGCATATATGTGTTCAACTACTCATATTTGTCATACAATCTAATGTTAATCAATTCTATATTTCGACGAGACATTGCGTTTGTCACATTCTTTTTAAACGATATTTATAAAGATGTATGTAGACAAAAATATGTCTATTTTAATATTACTTCAAGTGAATCTTACATATAACAGAACAGAATAGATTATCATTTTTGTATTTGCTGTAATATTGTTTTGTCATTTTCCAAGTCCCTTTTTCCTTAATATTCATGCAAATGTCAAATTACAACAAAACTATAGTTTTATCTTAAGGGCAGACGAGATAGGAAAATGTTTATCTGTTTCTTTATATATAGTTGGCAGAAAGTAAAATTGTGACTTTCAAGCTCCTTAAAGCAATAATATAAGATTTTGATCAAAAATGGTTATAGTAAAAACAGCATAAAATGGAGGAATGTGACTAACTAAAGCGTTTTTCAAGTCTATTTTGTGAAAAAGCACATTTTACTTTCCTATACTGATACATGTGGAATTAAATTCGGGATCCCGAATTTAATTCAACAAATAGCCATAACCGAAAAAGTAAGCATCTTTGAGCCAAATTGGTTGGAGGGTATTCATATCTACCAAAAACAAACCCAATAAGCCCAACAAATCAAAAGTAATGGGTGACAGGGGGCGCTTCATTTTTAACACTTTATAATATTGCTTTAAAGCAGTAAAGTCGACATACTTCATTTTGCGCTACAGGTGAATATACATGCAAAGGTAATACTTTGGTGAAATAGATTTTTTTTGCAGATTCACAATATCCATGCACTCTTTTTTATTTCGAAAAATTGAACTTGAGTATGAAAAAATCAAACACCTTAGAAGGACAATTAACAGTATGTTTTTAATGCGTTTATCTTAGTTTCATCTTTTACACGATGACAAACTTTGACCCACCATTTATAATCTTAAAACATGACTTTTGCAGGTATATAAAAAGTTGAAAATCGCAAGGGACTGACTTTACGGCTGCTTCGAGCTGAACGGTCACAATTGTTAGACCGATTCCCTTGTGTTTCCTTCTCAGGCCAACCTTCTCTTCAGTCTCTTCAGTAGGATTTAAAAACCTTGCAAGAAAAGTGTCTTTGTTTAGTCTCCCTGTGTGTTGCCACATTGAACGCGGGGATGACAATTGAGTAAAAATGTTTTATTTGACACAATAAAGCAACACATATTCATAAAATCAAAACAACCCCTCCCAGATATTGAAAAAGTTTCAATGTGTACATTTAACTTGTGTTAGTTTATTTAGTATCACCGATTTTTCTATTCTGAATAACATTTGCAAAAAAATAATTCAAAGTCCGTTTTTGTCAGCATTGTTCAATTATAAAATCACAACCACATTCTTAAAGCATGACCTTTAGATACGAACTTTAAGAAGTTAAACTATTCTAGAACAAAAACTACCATTAAAGATATTAAAATCTTTCAAAAAATAAAGGATATACTCATAATATACATGATGTGTCATAAAAATACATGGTACTTTTTCTTAACAAAATAAGGCATATACCTATTAACCACAAATTCACATTATTTTCAGCCACAATAATGCAACTCTACATGAAATGAAATACAATGACACACTATCCATTCAACAGAAGTTAAACATTAACAGCCAGAAGCATGAAATACAAGTAAAGACTTTTATAACTCTCAGGAGACTCTAGTTATGTTGAACCGAAACATCGGACCGCACAGTTCATGAAAAAATCATCAGAAAGATTGATGCGACTTTGCCCAAGGTTACAGGGGAAATGGCAGAATAATGCAATCCCAATGCGTATATGACGGCCACGGTGGACAGGCTGTATATAACAGACAAGCTGCCCTAAGGGCGTCATTGGGGATGCTTAACTGTATACGTACCATTGCGTTAATGTCACATTAAACTAATGTGGCTACATTGCCAAGATTCACTCTACATAGGACTTTAACCCTCGTCAAGGGCATTTTAATATGCGACTCTGATGCAAATCAAAGTAAAGATACACTCTCTGACATAAGGAATTGAAAGTGATATAATCTTAATTGGAAGTTATTAAATCCACGACTTGTGATAAAACATTTTTATATCTAATTAAATGACCTTGTCATTAACTGTTATCCTTCTAATGCACTTTCTATGCATCTCAAGATTGTTAACCATAAGGGAAAACATAAAGATAATGCTTGTTTTGTAATTTAGAAAATATCTGATCTGAATACAAGATTTTAAAAATTTGCATTTTGGGATAGATGACATTAACGCATTTACTCAGCTGCTGAAGTGTAATCCTCGCAATTTCTTGAGCTTGAAATGATATCAATTATTCAGGACTTGAGAAGATGCCGACCAGGAATGACAATGCTTTCAACTTTTTAGTGAGACGTAGGTGTCTGTTACTTTGGCACCACCTGCGATCAAACAAGACCACAAGAAGGAGAAGTGTTCCCGGTATCCAAGCAGGTGGTTCCATCATGAATTGTCTCACATTGTTGCCATTAATGTAGAATAAATTAAATAAAGTTTTAGCTCATTACTCTTGTGTGTGGCTCGAGGCTCTATTAACATGATCCAACTACGTAGAAAACCTACTATCACATATGAGAGGAAAGTTGCAAGTTGCAAAGTGCAGATTTTGATTAAAAGCGTGGAAGGTGAAAATTGGTTTAGGGGTCAATTTTAAAGGTGTATTTGTGTTTAATGTGACTCTTTGGTTGCTTATTACGATCGAGCCGTATGTTTTCTTTTTGCTACCATAATTAATGCCTTCCAAGCTCCAAAACAACATATATAAATCCTCTGACAGCTTATAAGGGCAATAGTTAAAATTATTGTCCCGAAGTGATCTTGAGACTATACACTATTTCTCAAGACCGTAGGCCAAGAAAAATAGAACTTTACTCTCAAGATCACTGAGGGGAAATAATTTTTATTATTGACCGAATGAAATGGTATTTTGTTTTATATACTGCTTTTGTTTTGAGTAGGCTTTAGTAAAAACTATTGACCGGCTGAAATCAACCCAACAGAGTAGGTCAAATCAAATATTCATAATATTTGTTATAAATCAGAATAATAATTTGTCACAATTTCATAGCCGAATAAATAGTAGTAAAGAGGGAAAATATGCACTGTATCAAAATCTAGAGTATCTTTCTTTTTATTCAATCAACGATACCACTAAGCCCCTTTATATAACGTTATTGTTATTACGCATTTGAGCACTATTCGTTTTGCTAATTCTAGATCAATTTCCTCCTCCTCATTTTGTCATAAATATGAAATGCTTGAAACAAACGAGGTTCTCGATACTAATGATAGCTATTTCCTTTTCATGTTATCTCAACTGTCAAATTAAAAACCTTTTAAACTAATGGTTTGTCTTTACGTTATTGCAATATTATGAGATTCAAAATTACTAGCCTGTCAATTCTGAGCAATTCCATGACAATTATTATGCAGCTCTTCTGCTTTATTTAGTTTACATAGAAAATCAACACTATTTTCTCAGCTAAAGTTGAACGTTTCTAAGCAAACAAAACACTTCAAATCTGAAATGAGTGTTTCAACTTGAAAATAATTCATATTTCATGGCATGACAAAAATAAAATAAAGTTCAGAGTATTAAAACCATTAAAGCTCAAAATATGATACTTTTGTTATATAAGCAGTTTTTTGTTTCAAAAGCTAATGTGAAAATGTAATACAAATGTTGGCAGTCACTTGTATTTATATAGCTAAGCGGTGGATCACATAAGATATTCGTTTATTTTCTTTTTTCTTACAAAATATTATTAAGTGACATTTCTGCAAATCTATATTCAAGTACCATTTTTAGAAGAAAATCAAAATGTTATTTACTTAAGTATTGATTATAGATTGAGATGGTAACAGGTATGTATTTATTCACTGATTTTTTAAGGCCTCAAGCTAATTAGCAAATTTAAGCATAAAAGCACAAGTAATTAAAAATGAACACAAACATAAACCATATGAACCATTATACTAACAATATATTAAGTATATGAAGTGCAGTATTAGTATCAAAATACATAATAGTCATCATAAGAACCATGAACCATCAAATCATATTCAGTAAAAATCACAACTGCAGCAACACATGGTTTACTGAAGATGTCAGCTTAATGTTTAGCCAGAAGTTCAAAATGATAATAATCATATGATATGATAATATATATATCATGATATTCATTTATGTAATGGCAGTGCAAAACATAACATATTAGGCAGCTATCTGCTGGACACAATGTAATCGTGCAGTGGTTATGTCGAACAATTATTTTAATCATAATGTTACTGAATAATTTCTATCAGCGCCATTTATCCTTAAATGTTAAGCGCTGAGAAACAAGACATATTAGACAGCTATCTGTCGGACAGACCCATCATGCTTAGGGAGACTGTGATGCATTTGAACATTTATTTTCTCACATACATTCTGTTTAAATAGTGCGAAAATAAATTAAAAAAGAGATAAATGTTGCAGTACCGTTATATTACCAATGTAAGCTTTAGAGTCGTTGCAACATGTTAACACCTTCATTGGTATAATTTTGAACTAAATGAAGATTAATCATGAATTCATTGATTAATTAGTTTTTACCATTTAAACATTTCATGACCATATAAGGGCGGGAATCAGTGGATTTTAGTTATTGTCGAACCTGTTGAAAATTTGACTACAAAATGACATGCTAACTAAACTTATTCACATAGATCGTCGACGACTCTGATTTGGGTGTTTACCCTTGGAATATGTATATGAAACTACCCGCGTGAAAAATTGATTAACCAATAATTGTGCGCGTATAAGGAAACCATTCGCTGAAACAAATCGTAAAATCCAATCATTTTCTTTAAAACTTATTGCTTCGTAAGATATATAGTTATTAAAAGGCAAAAGATTTCACATTTTTAGCACAAGAGTGGTTACCAACCTGAATTTTTAGTTACCCCCACCTTGGAATTTTATTTTTTTATACATACGGGAGAGATAAAACTATGTATTTCTAATGTTGTTAATACGCACTCCAGTCAAATACGTGTTGCTAATTCCACTTCAATTTCCCGTCATCCTTTGATATTTACTTGTAGAAATAACATCCTTCATTCAGTTTCTTTTTATTATCATTTAATTGTTAAATAAGGGGCCTTTTAACTAATCATTTACTTCACTGTTGCATTATCAATTCCTTGATGCTTACAATTTACAAGACTGTCAATTAACAACTGCATCTTTTTGATTGAAATGATCATGACGTTTTTCATGCATTGAAAAAAATGAAATATATTGCATATTCATCATGGATATGGAGAACAATTTTTCTTTGTCATTTTACAAACGAGCATTAGATTTCCATTTCTATCTTTTTTAGATTTATATACAATTATTATATAACGTTATTGTTATTACGCATTTGAGCACTATTCGTTTTGCTAATTCTAGATCAATTTCCTCCTCCTCATTTTGTCATAAATATGAAAT